>VVHJ01006345.1:55972-67878 GCA_015107715.1 Tylochromis polylepis
CCTTCGGGTATGTAGCTGGTTTGTTTAAGACGAGCATGGCTCTTTGTGCACAACATGAGCATCAGATGGCATAAAAAACAACAACAAAAAAAAACATGTCCTTAATCTTTTGCAGCAAATGAGGGTGCGAACTATAACCGGTACAACTTATTACATGAGATCCGGAGCGAGGATTACGGGGAAAGTTCACGAGAGGTTCATGCTGGTTGATGGAAACAGAGTGGCTACAGGTTCCTACAGGTAAGAGCCCGCTAGCCATCGTGCCCTCTTGATTTATTAGATTGTTATGAATTATCTTGCTGCGTCTGCTTCTTACCTTTAGCTATATGTGTTTAAAATTCGATTCAGGTTCAACTGGACTGATGGCAAACTAAACAGTAGCAACCTGATTGAGCTTTCTGGTCAGATAACGGAGAAATTTGACGAGGAGTTTCGCATCCTATATGCCCAGTCTCTGCCCATAAACACTCACGGACCTCCAAGTGTCCGCAACAGCGGCATCTATGAGCACCTCAAACAGTCAGTTGCTTCCTCCCCTCACCTGCGTAGTGAGAGGCCAGCGTGTCTGACAAGCACACCTAGCCGTAAGCCACAAACGCTAGCATTGCAGCTACCTTGTGACCCCGCATCTCCACATAAAGCCAGCCCAGAGTCTGACACTTCGACTTTAAATGACGACTGGATGGAGCAGCAGCATGTTCAGGAGGAGATCCTGGCTGGCAGCATGACTGCACATTTCTCTGCAGAGCAGCAAGCAGAAAAAGAGAGGGAGACCCCAAGCACCGTCACCTGCCACGTGTCGACTCAGACGAGGCGGTCGGTGACGGAGGCTGAAAGCCAGACCGACCTCCAGCTCCCACAGCATCTCAGCATCATTACTCAAATAAGCACGGGGCCGAGCCAGGACACCTCTCCCCACTTTGTGTCTTCCAGACAGCCCGTGCCCACCCAGGCAGCTCCAGACACCACTTTAAAGGACTGCTTCCGCAAGCTGACCAAAGAGCGCCAGCACCACTACACAACCATCCGCTCCAAGCTGGAACACATGGTGACCGCCCTGTCCGAGAGGCGGGAGCTAGCGGACGTCACCAACGTGACTCAGGGGCTTGGCGCTCGTGGCAGTCAGAGGATACACAAAGACTGTGTGCAGGAACCCAATCCCCGAATGCCTGCTGACAGTGCGGGCATGGGAACATGGCCAAGAGCCAGATGTGCACACTAGTTTGTCTTTTGGGATTTTAGCGGTGGTGGGTAGTGGAGGGAAATGTTACAAAGTTTCTCTGCTCTAAATAAATCATGTTGGCCTTATGTAGGAGAATTTCAGCTTTATTCTCTTAGTCTAATTTACTGCAGTGCCCACTTTTTTTCTTTCTTTTCATCCTTTGTCCTTCCCATGTTGAAACAATCCTTTCCAAAGAGGTAACAGACCTGCAACTGACATCGACATTGCAGAAATTATAACCAAAGACAACGTAATAAGCATGTCTTACTGAGAATGTTGTAACCCTAAACTGGTTAAAATGGAGTCATATCTGCTGAAGTATGAGAGAAAATGAATCTAAGCGCTGTTTTTTTTTTCTTTTCTTTTTTTTTCTTAAACTTAAATTTGTCTGCTGTAGCTACATTGGAACATGATCCCGAGGAGCAGCTGTGCCTTGCAGATAAATAAAGTAGTATTTTGCTGTATTACTGCTTCCACATTTCCTACTTTTTTGTTGTCTCTTTTATCCTCGATGCTGTTTAAATGGGAGACAACAGAGCTAGGAAAATATTTGCTCAGAAGTTCCAGCATACACAAGAAGGCAAACTGCACTTAAGTGACTTCACAAAAAGAATGAGCACCTGCGCCTCGTGCACCGCCGTGCCTTCATGCAATTAGCTGAGAGACAGCATCTGTGATACTGGCACCTTTTGCTGATTACACTGGCAATCACAGTCTCTGTCCAGGGTGGATCTGGAGAGTGAACAGCACCACAGAAGCACCACGGAAGTGTAGATTAGGTTGAATCATAAGTAAATGCTTCTTTACACACAGATGGAATTTTAAAAAAAAAGATAACGCCTTACTACTCTGCTCCATTTTAGATTCATTTTTCACAGAGATTTTTCTCAACAAGTAACAGTTTAACTGAAACAACAGCTTTTTATGCTTTAGTCACAAAAAAGAAAGAGAGGCTGTCACCTGTGCAGAGCTCTAAAAATGGAATCATGGCTGTTCATGGGTTTAATGTGTCGCTAAGTTTGGCA
This sequence comes from Tylochromis polylepis, assembly GCA_015107715.1. NCBI lineage: Eukaryota > Metazoa > Chordata > Actinopteri > Cichliformes > Cichlidae > Tylochromis > Tylochromis polylepis. The sequence continues at coordinate 58,220 of VVHJ01006345.1, forward strand.
CAAACAGTGTTTCAGTCTTCATATAGCACAAAGGTTAAGCACAAAGGTCCCACTGTAAAATGCCCAAAACACACCAGTGTCTTGGCTGTGGTCTGAAAGTGCACTCGGTTATAAATGTGTTACTCACACCATGCTTTATGTGACTAATGTTCAACTACACCGAGAAGTCAAGGTGCAACTGCTCCACAACAACGTGTGCAGATAGCTTAACCGAGAAGAGGAAGGAGGGTGATTTTAATCCACAAAGGGGAGAATGAAAGGATTGTGTGCACCACCAAATTTAGCATGAAATTTTCTCAGGTTTAACTATAGTTCTTTATGCACTTGGATTAAATGTGAGAAACTAAACATTTTCTGACATGTTTTAAAGCAAAACTCAGTGTTTGCTATTCACTGCGCAGTAGAGTTTTATAGACACATTAGTCTACTTGACAGATTACACTATAACAATAAAAGTAGCACTGTTGATTGTATACACTTGGACTGAGATCTGGTGATCATTTGTTTAATCAGTATTTGATCTGCTTAACTACTGGTCCGTGACACGTTTAAACACACTGCATCCATTCTACTTCCAAAATACATTTTCTGGGGATCAACTAGTTCCATTTCAATCATAAATATGATGCATTGCTTTACAGAAATTCAATTCAATTTGCATCAAGGTGCTTTATATTATAAAATAGAGACCGTACAATAATACAGAGAAAACAGAGAATCCCCAACAATCAGATGACCCCCCTATAAGCATGCGCTTTGGCAACAGTGGGAAGGAAAAACTCCCTTTAACAGGAAGAAAGTGTGAGGAGAGGGAAACATGGCAAAAGAGATGCTCTGACAGAGAGCCAGACATTAAGTAAGCAACTACTCTCTTGTATGCATATTGGTTACCTTAAGCTCCATCGTAATCATCTGCATCATTAATATGCTCTTTGTGCTCAGGTAACAATAATCCAGCTTTTAATATACAAATAAATTGAAGACTTCTTCTTCTATAATAAGTACTCTGGATACTCTGGATTTGTAATTTTTACTAGAGGGCTGTACTGTGTGGGTTTTTTTCATGCTGTTTTATTAATTCAGCAATGTACCTGTTTGTTCCCGTGAAAGGCCCCTGAGATGGTTCATCTAATACTAGATAATGAATGAACTAATTAGCAGATTAATAGAAATTGGTACTGTTCCAACAGTTGTGTGTGAAAATCCTAAATTAGCTTTAGGTGTGATTTACAGAGAAATGCACTGAAATGTCGTAATAACAATGAACATATCCTGGATAAATGCAACTTTTCTCATGAATTTCAAAAGATTCATCAGGGTTCGCCATTTACAGAACGCCACATTATTACCATTCAGTCTTAATAAAGCCTACACTTCTGACTATTACATGGCAAAAAGGTAAGAACAGCAGGCCCTCCATCGGCTCCTCCTGTGGCGCGTTCATCCCCTACCAGGCAAACACATCAAAAGCCTCTGCATTCATTATGTAAAATGGCGCAGCTGAAGGGAATTGATCTACAAGTAAATACAATGGTGGTAATATGTGAGAGAATGGTATTTGATTTTAATTGGCTGCTGCAAAGCAACCACTGGCTGTAATCAAGGAAGCAGTGGGGGATCCACAACAGCAGTGTGCACCCACAGCATTAGGCTCGGCTCACTAGTAAACAGAAAGGCTCCCGTATTCCACATCACATGGGACGAATAAAAAAAAAAAACTATAGCTATGATTTGCTTTTTAATTGATTTTTTTCTTCTTAATTGAGAGTGCATATTTTAACACATTTACCAGAATCCCTCTTACGATGAACACAAACTGTAACACTAGCAAAACTCTGCCACCAGAGAGAGCCCTGTCCCTAACTAAAGCATGCTCACTGGTCTGTTGTATGTTCTGCTCGATTTCTACTACGGAGAAGAGGTGGCACTCTGGAAACACCAAAGATGTATTTCTTAAATTGAAAAAACATCATCTTCTCGCGTTCTAAGAAGACTTTGATAAATTATGATGCTGATGGCTATTTATTTTAGATATTTTTGTTTGGGTTTTGTCCTGGTGATCCTGTGATCCTAAACTCTGTTCATTTTCAGATTATGGTGTGCAAACAGCCAATATCTGATGTCCTTATTAGGTCATTACTGCTCCCCGGAGACCTGCAGAGGCTGAACTTCTGCTAGGAAATCCTTGTAGATATTAGCATGTCTGAGAGAAGGTGTAACATTATATCCTACCAAACACTGTGTTAAGCTCTCATTCAGTTATTGACTCTATTATTGGGAATCATCAGAGATCACAGATGTAAAATAACCATTACGTGAATTGCGCTGGTAAAATTTGATTATGTGCAACATTTAGTGTTTATTTCTCTGTGGGATTCTCACCAGGATGTGTGTAGTATGAGAGCAGCTTTTTCTTTTCTTTTTTCTTTTAACCTACTGTCCTCTTCACAGCCCCACAGGACAGAATAGATCAGGATGATGCAGACAGACAGCAGTCAGCACACAATTGATTATTGGATTTATATCCATCATGGCGTACATTTATGCGAGCTCCCTCTGTGCCTGAATGTCAATGCAAAGCCTGTAGCCCATTGCGTTTATGATAAGATTGTGTTATTATATAAACTAAATGAACAATAAGAGCAGTGGAGTTTGTGTCAAATATTTCGATTTTGGCTCCGGCTCCCGGAAATAATAAACATCCAATCTGGCTTCTGACACTGACTCAAACAGCTCTCCTGATCCTGAACATAAACCTTTTAATTACTGCAAACATGGTTGATGAGTCTGAAGCTTGATTACTTGGCCTTCATTAGTCAGATTGTGGGCTATAGTGACTCCCACAGGCGCAGTTTGGCATCCATAAATGCTGCCAGGCTCTGCATTAAGCAATTACGTTGACCCTACTGTACACCCGAACAGGTGTGAGCGCCCAGATCACACACAAACAGCGTGTGCTCTGGGTGCACCTGCATTCCTACTTAAAAAAAACAAAAAAAACAGGCTGTATGTAGGAATTTCAGTGTGTTCTGATTAAAAGAAAAGACTGATAAAATGTGCTTACTGCTCGGTGTAATCCGGCCTGTCATAACGGTTTCGTGTTCTCTGTGCCACCTTGTGCTTTGTTTTCCATCAGGGCGGCTGGTGGCTGTCACTACACCGAGGAGGGATTGTTCTGCCTCAGGCCACCACACGCTGATAATGAATGCTCAGCTCATTGGAAAATGAAGTGTGTCTGAATTATGTGGTCAGGATTTGGCTGTTGTTTGGGTGTATGAGTCAGGCGCAGGGACAAGCGCGGACGCTCAGTTTGCACAACACTTCCTGTGTTGTAATGCTGATTCGGGGCCACGCTCGGGCTAATGCAGGTGGAAGGTATTGTTGATAGGACTTTTGTGCTAAACTGCATGATGAGCTTAAAACACGCTGTCCGGCAGCAGCCTTGGAGCTATTTTTAGACAGGTACAGCTGCTCCTCAGCACCCACCCTTAAACCAGCCATTCACCAGAGATTTATAACTCTAGCCCATGAGAAACAGCTGTAGTGTTTTACCACTTGGTTGTGCAGAAGCTGAGGTTTATCCAGAATTATACAGGCTGTTTTGCTTTATTTGTTTATTACAATGTCTTTTTCATTTTAGCTGACATCAGTGTTAAATGCAGTTATCAGTTAGTGGGATGCATCACACTGCTAGGCATTTAAACCACAAGACCGGAGTGTCCGGTACTGCAGGGATGAGTCAGTGTATAGTCAGAGCGCCACCTGAGTCCAACACAAGTTCAACACTTGTGGTGTGCTGCTCCCCACATCATCATGTGTCCTGGCCCGTCAGGTCAGAAATATTGTCTTCCAATAGGAAAAATAACAACACACTTTGTTTATCAGAGGAAAATACTTCCTGTTCCTACTGAAAGTGGCCTGGTGTTTCCTCATATGCCTCATGTGTGCGTAAAGAAAGGATTCCTGGGACTTTGTGTTTTTGCACAGAAAACACAGATGTGTCCTTTTGTACGTTTTCCGTGCCACGAGAGTCATATGTTTCCGGTCTGTCGGGCAAAGAAATTGGGCCAGCATTGGCCACCTATAGCTTTAGAGAGTGTGTATGGATTGAGTGCCAGTGTGTGTGTTCGTTGGGGGGTAGAGACTAAAAACACAGCGCCCTCAGCCGCACTCTGACAGCTAAGCTTAAGTTTAGCTTACCACTGTCAGTCTGTTGTCTGCATTTTTCAAAAGGACACTTTATCAGCTTGGGGCGACTCGTATTAGCCTGCCTAAACTGCGTGCTCCACACAATGATGTTCTACGCTGTCCCCCATTAACTACAGTGTCTATTTCAGTGGCTCTCTATCCATTTATTGATGCAGGGCTTCCATTGATCCCAGCATTGATTTGTCATGCAATCCATTACCCATCTGTCTATTTCAGCGGGCTTTTAAATGATCAATCAGATTGAGCCATTAAGGAGAACAGTGGGTGAAGTCTAAAGGTTGGTGATACTTTCAAGGAGAGACAGGTTCCTTGTATGTGTGAGTGAGCGTAACCGGGGGTGAGTACAGGTGGTCTTATTTTGAACTACAGGACTCAGCATGAACCTCAGTAACATATAACTGACTGTTGTGTCAGTTATGTCCAGATATCAACCCTGATCTGTTTTATTTAGCCCAACCTGGAATGCATTCTTAATGCTGAGCTTAAAAACTATTTTGTTTAGCTTTAAGTTGGTTTTCTGCAGTTCTATTGTCCTTATGTTATTTAAAGAAATGTTCAAGAATGACCATTTTATCAAAAAGCAAAATTGAAGAAATGTTTGAATGTTTTTATCAATGTGGACTCAATAAGGACTTTGCAAGGTGTCCTGAGGTAACAAGATGTTAGAGCAGAGCCTGGTGTGGTGTAAGCTGGGGCTTCCATGGATCTTTTCTTGCAGCAGATCCTCCAGATGCTAGATTTTTGAAGCTAAGTGAACCACTTGGACTTTATGTCTGTTCTTCAAACTACTACTGAATGTTTTCACTTTGTGGCAGAGTTCATAATCTTGCTGAAAGAATGATATACCTGCTGTCCCCACAGCTGCCATGAAGAAGAGAACACGGTGTATGCTTAGGCAGGTGGTAGCATGTCAAAGTAACATCTCTTCGTACTGTCCAAGTGGTTTAAAAGAAACTGTTAGACCAGATTTGTTAGACCAGACCACCTTCTTTCATTGCTGTGTTGTCCAGTTCTGACGCTCAGGGTGCAGCATGGACAGCCCGAGTGGCCTGCAATTACACATGCTCACAAACACCAAGCTACAGTGTGCCGTCTGCTCTGAAACTTTGGTCTCAAAGCCAGTATTGGCTTTTTAAGTTATCTGTGCTACAGTATGATCAGCATGATTCTTGCTTGTGTATGATCAGACCCCATGGGTACACCGTTAGTAGGTACTGCCACTGTATACCAACATATAACTTTTGTCACTTAGCGTCCTTATACTCATTTTGGCCCATTTAAAGCCACTTCTTGGTGCTTCCATAACATCAACTTCAAGAATTTATTATTTTTGAAGTTCATGTGTCTGCCTAATATGTATGTATATTTACAGCTTTTGTAAATAGATAATCTTGTTCACTTCACCTATCAGTGGTTTAAATGTTGCAGCTGATTGGCTTGTTCTTCATCATATAGCTGCTTATTTAACTGAGGTATGAAAGCCAGTTGAAAAAACTGTTTAAATGAATGCAAATTGGAAATATAACAAAAGAGTATTGTGATTAAAAAGCACAGTGAATATATTGCTTCTGAGTCTTTCTAATGTGCAGGTTTTGTCACTTGTAGATGACTTCAAGTCCAAAATGCTCAATTTTTGAATCAGTAGCTGTATTGATAGATATGCTTTTAAGCATCCAGATGTTCATTATCTGACAAATAACACATTTTTGTATATTTTTGTTAATTATGTTGATTTGTTTTACAGCATATTTGTTGCAATGATCTGTTGCTCAGCTGTAATAATATTTGACTGCACCACACTGTGAAAAAAGATTACCAATAATTAGATAATGACTCAATTAAATTAGATAGATAATTAAATAAATTAAAAAAAAAAGCTTAGAGATAAAAAAAAAGAAAAAGATTTCAGTTGGGCAAACTGAAAACAGGCTGTTTATTTTTTAATGAGATTTTTGCAGGTTTTCACCTGACAACAACAATATTTGGGAAAAACACATCCTTCCCTGCATTAAAGTTCTGGAAACGTAGTGTAATTTTAGCGGGATTATTCCTTTACACCAAGAACAGCTTGCTGAGATTTTTGAGGGTTCATACTTTTTTTTTCAAGGTAACGCTTTAATCTTCCTGCAAAAACAGACTTTGAAGAAACAAAGAAAATGCCACCAGCCAAACATGGATGTGTGTGTGCGTGCGTGTGTATATGTGTATGTGTTTGTGTGTGTGTGTGTGGGGGGGGGGGGGTTCAGATTGAGATTGAGATGCAAGATGGATTCATATATATTCATGAATTCAGTCAGAAAAGTCAAACGGAAGCAGTATGATAATCTTGCAGTAATTGCATTTTTTCCCTTCCAACTGTTTTTTGGCAGAGCTGAGAGCCACTTTCTGAGACTTACGACGGGGACCGAGTGAGGCAAAGGAGTGTCACAGCAGTGAACGTTTAGATACACCCTGACCCTGTACCCAAGGCCAGTCAATCTAGCCTGGGGTCAAGTGGTGGGTCTACCCAATCCTTCAGCTTTATGGGTAATGGGATGGCTATCATTAGTCCTTAGGTGGCCCGTTATATGTTTAATTAACCAATACAGACAGCAGATAATTGAACTATTGACTGGCCTCTCCGAGTTACATTTGTCTTCTGATCCAGCGAGAGCACAAAGAACGAAGTCAAATCAGATATGTTTAGGCCTGTGATATCCTGATATCATCTCCTTTTACTTACCTGACAGCTTCATTTGACTTCTTGACCTCTGGCTGAAGGCAATTTAAAAAAAAAAAATATTCTGACTACACTCTTTCTCTCCCAGGCCTCAGGAAACACCACTAAAAGCTTACAAAAAAAGAGAAACATCCAAAAGGCCATATTTCAAACTATCAAGCTTTTTTTTCCCCCATACATGTCAGTCTGCTAGATACATGTCAGCAGCCGTCTGAAAAGTGCTGACATCGCTGCCCTCCTGTCCGGCAGCCCGCTCCCTCTGTGTGAACTTGGATTTAGCTCAAGGGTATAGCCACCCTCCTAATGTGATGTAGCTCCGAGAAGGAAACAAATTGGCCTGACGTCTCATGCGCTGCCTTGTCTTGATTGTGTGATGGCTTCTGCTGCTAATGTGTTACGATGGGTAGACCTGCGTGGGGAGGGAGACAGATGTGTGTGTGTGTGTGTGTGTGTGTGAGAGATGGAGAGAGAGAGAGAAAGAGAGAGAGAGAGAGCGAGAAACTGAGCAAGAGAGGGAAAAAGAGAGAGGGGGGATGGGGGAAGGGCTTCAGTCTGCAAGATCAGCACAAGTGGAATTGCATTGATTCAGTTAACTGCAGAGTTGGAGCGTGATGTGGAATTCTGTTTATCAAGGGTGGAGTTTACAAGATAGGCTCCATTTTGATCTTATTTTATACACTGTATTCATAATCGGTCCCTGTTCTCTTAGTTTCAGCTCTAAAATATTAGCTCAACCTTATACACACATACACAATAGCTTCGAGCCACCTGGAGTTCTATAAAATGTCCAAAAAATGTAGCTGATATGCGTCTCTTATTCTTTCAAAGTCTTGACGGCCATATAACACGCTGTATTTTCCCAGTGTCATCACACAGAAACACAAATGCTTACATAGCTCGAATGTGATGATACTGGCAGATCCACACTGTAAACATCATGGTAATCAGCATAAATCTACAAGATCAGATGCAAACAACGCACATCATGCTCTGTAAATTACCCGGAAATGTGCAGCACGATCTAAGAAGCCCAGAAACGGCATCTGCTGAATCTTAATAAAATGCAAAGTCAATCTCAAACGTTGCATTAATGAAAAAGGGACACAGCTCTTCTCAATACACCGCTTCCTGTAAATAAGGAATATTTAGTGGCTAAAAATACGCAAAAAGAAGACAGTGTGATGTATTTATTTCACTGACACTGAGCGAGTTTCTCCTGTAATAAATCAGACTGAGGTCAGATCATACTGGGCAAATCATACAGCTGCCGTTTTGTGTGGATAAAAGCCATCTATGTGCAGTCTGCCCATGCTTTTGACAGAGAGGATATATGTATTTTAAATTAATGAAGCTCTGTTTTGAACATCCATTAAAATGTTGGATATGTATATTTTCTTTTCTCCTTTCCCCTCGCTGCCCCGCTCTTTCCTTGCCTCATTTCCACGTCTAGCTGTAGGGAATTTGTCTCTAAGGGTTTATCATGACTGCCTCATATTTCCCCCCGTGGTTTGTCATTTTGCTGATCCAGACGCTTTTTCATATTTCAGTATTCTTATCATCCACTGGCAGTAAGATGATCCATTTCACTTATTTCTCAGAAGTGTGACTGCAGCCTAAGTCAATATCTACAGAATGAATTCAGCAAAAGGCGCGCTGTATCTGAGGAGGGGCAGCTAGTTAGCGGTGGTGGTGGTACTGGTGGTGCAGGACACTTTTTTTTTTTTTTTATCCCGAGTCAGCAAGGGTAAAATGTCAAGCATTTCTTAGGGAAGTGGCTCCATAGGATTCCATTCGAAGCTTTAATCTTAATTGAGAGCATCGCACATTGATATTCCATAGGCCTCTTTGCCCTTCGCCTCTCAGCTACTTTCATTTAGAGGACAGCCGTACTGAACTACAGCATGGGGACTGCTTTGTCAGACAGCCAAAAGGCCAAAGGCAAGGTCAACTTCTCTTTGTAACAGCGGCTCACTATGGAGTGAAGGCGTCACCTCTTTGATGCTGTCGGTGCTTTTGTGAAATAGTTTTGGAGTCTTGGTAAAGTAAAACAGGATCAGATTTATTCCATCCTGGCTTTAAGTTGGCAGGAAATATCACGGAGGACTCGTGCTCTTGTTTATTATGCTAGGAGTTAAAATTTCAGCAGCTTTCTCGATGTTGATCTAACAAACCACTTCATTCCCCAACAGCTCGAGGCCAAACAGGACACATGATTTAATGCAGTTTGGAGTAAAAGAAGACATTTCCATACTGAGGAGAGAGAGGGAATCCATCCTAGCCATCAAAGAGGTGATTCAGTCAAGAGAACCAGCCTATCCCTGCCATCTTCTGCACACTGTTAAGAAGATTCTGAATAATTACTGGACTCTAAAATACAGCCTCTTCACAGAGAAAAACATTGGTGCCACTTGGATATTAGAAAGCTCCCAATTTGGCATTCTGTGGCTCACAGATGGGTTCGGCAACCTTTCTTAATCCTTAAACAAAGGGGAACGACTAACTGGCCCAGCAGATGCAGATGTGATAAGGCCCATGTCATCAAGTGAGGTGAGGATAGGAGGAAGGTGCGGGATGGCAACTCTCGGCTGTTGCTGCTCCTGTGGGAAGACTTGCCATGCCACCTTTCCAGAGGTGATGAAAACAGATGGAAACAGAGACAAACACACACACACACACACACACACACACACACACACACACACACACACACACACACACACAAAACTGTACA
>VVHJ01006354.1:2139-13196 GCA_015107715.1 Tylochromis polylepis
CCCACAAACAAATGAAAATATTTACATGATGGAAATCATCAGCCTGTAATAATAATGCTTTTTAGGATGTTGTATCTCATTAACCTACACTGACAGCAGTTTTTTGGACCTTAACGTTACCATTTCTTTGATTTTCTTCATCTTTACTGGATTAGTCAGGACTTCTCTCTTCTTTTCTTCCTCACGTTTCCTTCACAACACCAACAAAGCAAAAATATGATTGTCTGCAAATTTAACAATATTTTCAGAACAAATCAAAAGAGAGTGGCATGTTCACTCACCTGATTTCAAACAGGGGGTCTTCCCTGATCTTGGCAGCCAAGTCGAGGCTGGAGGCAGGGGTGGCGGGGTTGAATATGGACCCAGGCAGGAGGCCTGTCTCAGCTGAGGGACCGCTCTCTGGCTCCTCATATTGGTCAGTAATCTGCTTGTCAATGGGGCGCCCAAGCAGGTACTCATCCCTGGACACCTGACCGGCAGGGCCCTGGTACATCCAGTCCAACCGATCATCTTTTTTTCTGTCACCATCCAAGAAAAGTACAGCATATCTCAGACACAACGTTCTTCTTTGAACCATTAACTCATCGTTCTTCATAACACAGGAGATAACTCACTTTAAGACGCCGGTTTCCTCTGCGTATTTTGTCATTTCCTCTCGGGCTCGTTCCTCCTTCAGCTGCTTCTGGAGTTCCTCGATCTTTTTACGTTCAGCTTCATGTTTCTGCTCAGCTTTCCAGACACGCTCAATGTTTTTCATAGTCTGGGGGTGCCAGCTCTTTTTCAAGTTCTGGTAGAAAACATGTCAAAACCATCAACGGATACATCATTGGAAACCACCAGGAGCTCCATTTTAGTGGACAATAACTAGCCGAAGCCTTTAATATCTCTAATTCTTAATTTTATTCATTTTACTCTACTGTGATGATCCAAATGTGATTTGACAATAAAATCTATAATCTCTCATATCTATAAGTACATTCTAGACAGAAAAAATAAGTAAAACATTTATAAAAGGTTTAGGATCTCAAAATTCACTCATATTTTATTACTCATATTTTTTACTCATATAATTTACTCATATCCTCAGCTAGTTCAGAATAAGGAGACCCAAGTTAAAGGAAATATGGCCGAACTTAACCATGCTTCCTACGGAATTCCCAAAGCTTTTAATTCAAGCCCTAAATGAGTGTGTGACATGTAAGCAAACATCTATAAATTAAACATTATTTTCAATGGAGTTTGGTATCGGTGTTCATTCTTCCCCGGCGCATGCGCCCGTAGTAAAAGATTAAGGCTCGGACTTACCAGATCGCCGCCTCCCATCTTGAAAAACGTTTCTTTTCAGTCCCAAAGAGAAACGGATATGGCCCAAACCGACCGTTATCGACTGAAGGTGAAATCACGAAAGTTTTTCACCAGCTGGAAAACGGAGCTGCCGACGCTTGAGTGTGACGCGTTTTGTGTAGATCCTGTTTTTAATATTTCGTCTTCCGGTTTTTAGCTCATGGTGCCTTCACTGGTCCTTAAAAAAGCTCCGTTAAATAAGGGCTGAAGGTGTTTTCGGTACAGTCATTGGTGGCAAGCATAGATTACAAGTGTAAGATCTTTATTACAATTATATATGTGTGTATTTTTATATCATACATATAGGTTTCTATATTAAAGGCATTATTATACATAGTCATTTTTATGAAAATAAAACCGATATACAGTCTATTGCTGAAACTGACTTAAAAATTACAGCAATGTATTTTGCCAGCTAAGAAGCCTTTAATACAGCCTTTAAAATCCTGCCATGAGTTCTCCCTGTTTATATATTTACATTGGCATCTAAGAGCCCTATGCTGTCCCTGAATGCAACACCCTCAGGGGGTTTATTTGGGTCGTTCAACTTTCTATCCTTAGATGCATCTTACAAAGATTTACGGTGCAAAATATGAAAGACTAAAGCTTCAAAGTAATAAAATAGCCCATCAAAGGTGAGTTATAAGTAATTTTTTAAATATTTTCCACTAAAATAATTTTTGACCAGTCAAGCTGACAGTTCTGAAAGTAATCATTTCTACGCAATTAAATATTCAAATATTTTGTTTTTAATCCTTTAGTAGGAAAATTGTATTTTTAAATCAACGTTTGCCTTACAGTTTCTTATTTAATTACATTTTTTTTATTGCACATTTTCTGTCAGGTTATGTGGCTAAATAACTGTTTGTTTGTTTCTCAGCTTAATATTATACGCACATTAGCCACTTTATTAGTTACACCTTACTAATATCAGACTGGACTCCCTTTTGTGCTGTCTTAAATCTTCGTGGTGTAGAATCAACAAGATGCTTAAAACATTCCTGGTGGACTTTGGTCCATGTCGACGTGATAGCATCACAAGCTGCAGAATTGTCAGCTGCACAACCATGATGAGAATCTCCTGTCCTACCACAATCCCAAGGGTGCTCTATAGGACTGAGATAGCTGAGAAAGAAATTAAGACTCTTAAGCAAGATGATTTCACATCATTCTCACTTTCTTCCCTCCAAATTAGAGACGGGGTTTAGAAGGTGGCAAGAAAAAGACTTATAATGTTGGGTCAGCTATTAGAGGCATACGAGCTGATGATTTTGAACAGCTTCAGCACAAACATGATCTTCCAGCACATGATTTTTCAGAGGTACTTATACCTGAGAGCCTACATGTACAGAAACACAAAGAATAGGGCTAGCTATGTGCCACACCACCAAGTATGGAACCATGTTAACAATCAAAGGAGCTATTAAAAAGAAGATCAACTATATGTTGGGCATACTACCAGATGGATTAAAAAGCAACAATTGGCTATTCCTGCTGAGAGTCGTTTTATTAATCGCTAAGAATATGATCACAATTAACCTGGCCGAGGCCACAGTCTTCAATGGTGGGTCAATAGAAGGAGAGGGCGGAGGAGGTTTTTTATGACAGATTTATTTTCATTAAAATGCACCCCAGTACTTCCCCTGTTGTGATAAAAGAGAGAGGGATTTTGTTTTTAATTCCTTTGTTGTCTACTCCCACTACCACCTCTCTTGTCCCTAATTCAAAGATATATGATCTATATTGTTAGATCTCAGAGTGTTGTTAGGACCCCTGGCGGATGTTATTATTTATGTTTGATTACTCCTTATTTCTCTCATTTCATGTAGTTATGGAGCAATATATGGACATTGTATGAATGCCGGAAACTGTGGACTGATTTTTGATTTAATTGCACCTACACTGTACCTGTCAAATGGAGACATGAATGACTGGACTGTCTGATTACACTTGATGAATAGAAAGAAGTTAAAAAAATAAAAGGATGAACATGGTGAGGAACAATACTCAGGTGAGTCGTGGCATTTAAACAATGCTCAGTCAGTAATAGGGGTCAAAGATGTGCCAATAAAATATCCCCCCACACCACCCCCAGAAGCCCAAGCCATTGACACAAAGCAGGTGGATTCGTGCTTTCATGATATTTACACCAAATTATGACCCTACTACCTGAGACTCATCAGGCCAGGTAACGTTTTTCCAGTCTATTTTTATCCAACTTTGCTGTGGTTGTGAATTGTACTCTCAGTTTCCTGTTCTTAGTTGACAAAAGTGGCAATCAGTGTGGTCTTCTGCTGCTGTAGCCCATCTGCTGCTGGGTTCAACATGTATGCTCAGGGATACTCCCCGGGATACCTTGCTTGCAAAGCTTGAATTAATACTTCCTTCCTTTCGGCTTGAAGCAGTCTGGCCATTCCTCTCTGACCTCTGGAAGGAACAAGGAATTTTCACCCTGAGAACTGACGCTCACTGGATATTTTTTCTTTTTCTGTCCATTCTCTATGAACCCAGAGATGTTTGTGTGGGAAATTCCAGCAGATCAGCAGTTTGTGAAATACTCAGATAAGTCCGTCTGGCACCAACAACCATACCACAATCAAAGTCACTTAAATCCCCTTTCTTCCCCAGTCTGATACTCGGTTTGAACTTCAGTAGGTTGTCATCACCATGTCTAAATGCACTGAGTTGTTATTGTGTGATTGGCTGATTAGATATTTGCATTAACAAGCAGTGGAACAAATATACCTAATGAAGTGGCTATGAGTGTGCTGTTATTATTATTTGTCTCTTATTTTCTGAGTGCACATTAAAACGCAAAGAAATTCAGAAATTCTGCCTCCTATAAATAAAAGTTAAACATGAACACAGCATATATACATATATCTTTATTTAATAAAGGGCAATAATAGATTAAATACAAGTTATTACACCAAGATAATTAACTTATTAAAAGTTTTTGAACTTTTTTTTTTACAGTCTCCACAACTATTACATTTACTACAGCAACCAATTCAAAATGTTGTCCATAAAGGAAAGAACTCAGAAATTATTACTATTATTATTATTAATAATAATAATAGTCAATACACATAATTGACTAATGTTTAAGCACTGTCTTTCATTTGTTATTTTCTATACATTAATACAGCAACTGTGAGCCTCCAGTAATTCAAGCTCTCTAATATATAAAAATCTGCCTAACGTCTGTGACGGTTTACATACATCCTAAAAGTGTTTTACACTGTAAAGCTGCTCGCACTGCTTGCTACACAACTACCAATCATACAATATTGATTATGAAAGTTAACTACCCAAAACAAGTAACCAAAGCTCTTTCTGCTGCTGGTCTGCCAGCGCAGCCTTTCTCTGCATGTTAACGCTGCAGAAAAAAGGAGTTGAACGGTGCTCGTGTTTCAGCAAAGTGTTCTGTTAAATGACGTGTCTCTGAAAATGAAAACAAAACTGCAGCAGCTCTTATTGAAATGGAAATGGGGCTGGGAATGTTTGGAAGAACTATATGAAGCCACTTAATGAGGAAATCCAGGAGCGTACCCCTCGGTCAGCTGATATATGTGATGACAGTGTGAACATTTTGAGCAATTCTGACATTTTCTATCACATATTTATGACATGACTATCATGTTCCACCTCTTCATTAAAGCCTCTTTTATATACCGCCTGTTCACAGCGGGGAGATTCAAGTATGAGGACACCTTCTGTGTTAAAGGTGCAAAAGTGAACCAGAGGGCTTTCAGCTTCAAGCTGGCAGATAGTAATCATGAAACAGTGGGGTCCACACGATCCATTATTTCCACCCTTCCTGTGCAATATATTCTAGTATAGTCACTTTCTGTTTTGAGAGATGTTGCACTGTATTGGTTGCTCCTCATTTGTAAAAAGCTGAAGTCTAGAACACTTTTCTTCAATATAAAACAAAGACAGATAAGTTCTCAAATAAGCAACCCTGTCAATCCAGTTTGGAACAGAAAGCCCATGAGAGGTGTATCACTGTGTGTTTGTAGCACCTTTATTGAAAAGGTGAGCACCTATCAACCATCTACTGTAACACTGCCTAAGAGCATGCTCATCAAGTGTCAAATGCTGGAATTTGGCACCAGCCCTTCCAAAAACTCGCTGGGACACATAAGACGTCATGGCCCTCTGATTAGGCCAGCCTGTGTTTAACCGCACTGACTCGCTGTGGTTCAGTGTGAACAAGCAAAGGCGTCATAACGAGGGGGGTCACCTGACATCCTCAAGGTGGAATCTCTGTGTGAAAAACGATAGGGGGAGCCTCCAGAGCTGAAAAATAAAGCCAACATGAAAAGGCAAAAACTGCAGTACCTCTAATGTCCATTTGAGGGTGACTCCAAAAGTGAGTCAATCCCCTCAGACCTCCATGTTAAAATGCCCAACTTTACAGCTGACATAATGTTTTAATAAATGGGTGTGGTCTCTCTCCTCACAAAAAACCCCTCTTTTTTTATAACTCATCCACTTGTTTAATTAAGTTAGGAGTGCAACTGCATCGACTGACACGTGAGCTTTACAGTTTGCTGATAACTTAGCACTCCAACCCTTTATAAATACAAGGTTACTTCTAGTTAAAAAAAAAACCCCGAAAACAAAACAAAAAACAACATGGTGCTAATTTCACCTTCAAAATGAGTGCAAAACCAGTACTTTATCATGGTGGCAATGTCCATCTTTATGCTTTCTATGGTTTAAAAAAAACTCTTTTTTTGATTTTAGATTTTGAGTAGTGTTATTTTAATTTTGGCCGCTTGGGGGCAGCAGGAAAACCAGTAAATGCTGGTGTATTTTGATTTTTAGAATTATACCCTATATTCAAAAAAGTATTGAGCCCCACATCTTAACCTTTGAATTCAGGTGTTTTCAGTTGCATTGGCACAGCTGTGTAACATCAAGCACCTCACCAGGCAGTCTGTTTTTACAGACATTGGGAAAAAACTCTCAACACTCCATTGACATGATAACTGCGGCGCTCCAAACCTCCTTTGGTATTAGCATCAGCACAAAAACTGTGCACTGGGAGCTTCATGGCACAAGTTCACTCCTGCAGATGTAATGTGTAGGTGGCCCAGTACTTTTGTCCATATAGTGTATTTTTGGCCCCTTGAATATTGTGAGTTTAATATTGACTCCCTTTTATTTGAAAAAAATAAAATAAATAAACTTTTGTAGTTTTATGTTTTGCAGCGAGTTGCTTGCTCTGTCTGTTTGGAGGCAGCAGTGAGCTGGAAGCATGATTCATGGATGAAGCTGAAACAACAGTAAAGGTGAGGGCAGATAAACCAAAACAATGACCTAAAAGATGCTAAAACATAGAGTACAGATGAGATGAATGAGTGGTGACTCATCAAGTGAGCTCTTTCACATTACACATTTGAGCCATTGTTACAAAAGCTGCAGTTAAATGCAGCTTTAAACGCTGGGACTGCATCGGGCTTTGGATTAACCTCTTAACAGTCATCGTCAGTTACCCATTTAATGTTAGGGCCACAGTTTGGTTGTGTTTTAGCCACAACTCATAAAAAAGGATGAACATCAGCTCTATCCTTAACCTTAAATGGCAGATGTAGCAGAAGGAGTATTTCTCTGTGCAAGCCTGTCGTGTTGACAGGGCCGATCTGTGGAGTTGTGTTTGTCTTGCTGCCAGATGTGACTTCTCTCATCGGCGTGTCTCGACAGAAACTGGGCTTCATTTCACCAGCCGGCATTTCCCGTCTGCCTGCCATTCAGCCTCCATCCTTGTGAGTTTTTCACATCACTGTAGTAGTTTTTTTCTTTGTGCTCCCAGTGGAACACCTGTTCACATTCTCCTACTGTGTGTTAATAAGTGCCACTACAGCAGTGACAAAAACACACTATTTTTGGTAAACACTAGCCATTGTAGTGCATAATTTTCTATATTATATTATATTATATTATATTATATTATATTATATTATATTATATTATATTATATTATATTATATTATCACCAGCCTTATTTTGGCCATAGTACAACATTAAAGTTGTATTTTCTTTGGATTACAGACCATTTTAATTATTGTCACACTCTTTGGTCTTCTGCACTTTCATCCATTCAAATGGTTGTTAACCTACATCTTCCAGTACAATAGGCTACACATACGTATGGTAGCACTCTTAACATAAGGAAAATATCAATATTACTGTCTGCTTTACTTGAAACTGTTAAACTCAATGCTCTTTTCTTCCAGTTACACATTTGATCTAATTGTAAACAAGCTACCAAACCACCTTCTCATGAACTCATATCAGTCTCTTGGGCTACTGGTGGCTGTAGCGCTAGCAGCAATCAAAGTCCAGCAACAAGCTGCGGCTTCAGCTCCGTCGCCTCCTTCGCCACCTTTCACCTTTAGTAGTCACAGACGAAAGGTTTACACACAAGATCAATAGGATTCCTGCTTTTCAGCGTGCCGTAGCATCATGGTTTATCACATTTACGTGATAAATACACAGGACCACACATGCTTATTTTTTATTCCATCCAGTGTTCATCAGTAAAAGAGTGTTCGTACCTTCCTTCTACTCTCTAATCTATCATGAAACTATGACACCTCTGTGATAGAGATGGTAACCCTTTAACTGAATGCGGTGCAGCTAGCCCGACTGCCCCGTCACACTGGAGACGGAGGCGTCTGTCTCACACTTCAGCTTCAGCGGAGGATCTGTGCTGTCAGACACATTTGAGGACGACTGTGGCGGTGTAGATGCATCAAAGCTCTTATCCCCTCTCCCATCTCCGTTTAGCCTGTCCTCCCCTTGTCCTGGTGGGGACTCGTGCGTGCGCATGTGCTTGGCCAGGTGGTCATTGCGCATGAACACTCTGGGGCATAATGCACAGCTGAACTTCTTGGCACCAGTGTGCGTCTGTAGGTGTCGCTGCAGTTCATCAGAGCGCGTGAACCTCTTGCCACAGAACAGCCAGTTGCAGACGAACGGCCGGTCTCCGCTGTGCCAGCGCAGGTGAGCCTTCAGATGGGAGGTCTTGGCGTAGGCTTTGCCACAGCCAGGGATGTGGCAGTTGTGCATGTGCTTCCTCCTGCTGTCGTCAGTGCTCTGGCCCATCTGCTCAGCATGGACGCAATTAGGGCAGCGGCACACAGCCTGGCTGCCGCCTCTGGAAGAAGAGCGGCGCTGGGGCTTGGGGCGAGCTGACACTGACGTGTCCTGAGGTTCCTCCATTGAGAAGGTTTCTTGCTGCAGCATTTCAGGAGCCAGTGGCTCCAATTTGAAGCCGTCCTGGGGGAAAAGATGGGATGGTTGCGAGGGTGGAGCATGCTGAGCTGGGGGCAGGGTGCACAGCTGTGGATCAGAGCCATAGGGCCCCAGAGAAGGCTGCAAACCCATGGAGCCTCCTGGATTCACTGAAGGCAGGCCGACACCTTGACCCGTCTGTAGGTCTATCCAACTGCCTGCTTGGACGTCTCTGTGAAGGTCCCACCAGGAAGCGATGTTCATGTCGTCTGAGCTGCCACTAGGTGGTGCTGTCCGTAACCAGGGCTCGTACGGGTGGGCCATGTGAGCAGCTCGTGCAGGTGCAAATCTGTGGATGAGGTCACCTGCTCAACGTGTTGTTCAGTGTCTTTTGGGTTACACTGAGATGATTACCACATGACAGGATGGTGACGCATTAAAAACCTGCAGAAAGAAAGAGAAGACTGTTATGGAAGTGCTGACGAGACCAAGTTTATTTTTCAGGAGACACAAACGAGAAGTATAAAATATGGAGACATTTATTATCGATATGGTTGATAGGAATGGACAGTTCTTATTCCTATCAAGCATTTCTATAATAAATATCTTTATGAGATTTCTTATTGCTGCCTCAAGAAAAATGAATGCACTATTAAAAGCAGCTCAGCTGTCTTTGACGCCCTTCAGAGAGGAAAAAAAACAACCAGTGTCAAACAGATAGAAAACATGTCATTGTGATGCAACAGGCTCCACCAAGTCTGACCTTTTCAGGCCGTTCCCAAAAGAGTGAGACCTCACTAAACATAGGGTTTGACTCCAAAAAAGCTGTGCGATGATTCAACTTCTGCTGTTCTAACGATAACAAAGGTCAAACTTAAGACTTGTTGAGCAATGAGGATAACAAGTTTTTAAAGATAATAAAAAAAAAGCAATCAAGAATAAAACAAAACCACAAGAAAAGCAAATTTACAAAAGGAATCCAAGACATCATTTTTCCACTAAGACCCAAAACTCTCTGAACAACAAGCACGAATCAGTCCCCACATTCAGATGTATATCTGGATAAAGATTAGTTTGTTATAATTTCTGGAGGATCTCTTCCAGTTGTTCTTCCTTTAATTACTCTATCACACAATTCTAATCAATCTGTCCAAAACGTCCTGGATCTGGATTTGAAAAGACTCTAAATGTTAATCACTTTCAAATTGGGTCAAAAGCCCCACCTCTGTTAAAAACAAATGAATCCAAAAAACTTTTCTGCTCTGACAGGAAGCACAAAATTAAGATCTATTTTTAATCTATTTTTAAAAAGGCTAAAAAAGTAAAAAAGGTTTCCAGACATGAAGTCTGTAAAAATGTGTCTTAAGGATGATGTTAGGATGACGTAAAAGCAGACAGGTCCAGAGATGAGTTATCAGCACACACTCGATCACCCTCAGACCTTTACCTGGACGCCCACCCAGGAAAAACGTGATGAAAAGAGACAGCGTTGCTAGACATCAACTCTTGTTTAAAACATTAAAAATTAAAAGCCATCTACTCTGGTAAAAAGATGACCCGTCTAATCAGAACCCGGATCCATCCTTCTGTGAAGTGGAATTGATTACACAGAATAATATATAAATAAATGTAACAACTATGTTTTGTGTTAAATTGCTTTCTGTGTGTCAGGACGAGACTGATGCAGATTACTGCTAAATCAAATCAAAAATTATTCTTTTGTTATATTTTTTAACATTGTGAAGAGACCAATTTTCTCCTTTTACTTTTCAATCACCGTTAGAAATAACTGGGAGGCTTTTTTAAGGCCAAGGCTGGACTAGATGGTGGTGGTGGTGGGAACCCAGCAGAACAAAGAGGATAATGAGGAATTAAAACTTCATCAATAAACTCAGGCACTTGAAAAAGTAAAGCCTTGTAAGTCATGAGCAGAATTTTAAAATGGACTGAAAAATAAATTAGCAACCAGTGCAAGGAGGCCAAAACTGGGGTAATGTATGAAGAGCATGTGGTTTTTATTAGAAGTCAGGCTGCAGAGTTTTTGTAGTCTGAAGCTGAGCTAAACTTAACAGCGCAACAGCGTGTTAAGGAGGAAATAAAAGCAATAATAACTTTTCTGTAACATTTCTTTGACCTTCAGAAGATTCCTGAGTTGTTGGAAACATGATTGTACCATTTTTCTGTGTGTATGTGTGTGTTTCTGAACCTCAGAGGAGCTGACGTTCAGGCCTAAATCCGCCTGTCTACAACATTTAAATAACCAACCCTAAGCACACCTCCTTTGTCACCATGGATACTGCAGTTCTCACGCTGCATGGCCGTGGAGACGGAGGAGAGGGGGGAGACGGACGTGTCCAGGCAGAGGCCTGCTACGTGCATCCGCTGCCAGGTACTTCCCATGGAGGACGGTCAAAGACAAGCACAAAGAAAACAACATCAGCGGCCTGCACAGAGGCAGTGTTGGGGGG
>VVHJ01006354.1:13216-28012 GCA_015107715.1 Tylochromis polylepis
GACCGCGGAGGGGGGGGGGGGGGGGGGGGGGGGGGGGGGGGGGGGGGGGGGGGGGGGGGGGGGGGGGGGGTGTTGATCAGGAGAGCAGTTTGGTAAAGGAAGAAGTTCCAGGGAGGTATGGCTGCAGGCCAAAGTCTATTTGTACGTCTCTGAGGTTTTGGAGATGAAACCTGGCAGACAGGAGAACCAGTTTTTTATGAATCACACATGATTTACAACAACAGCCCTCCAGGCGAGACCCGTGAAGCGCCCTGCCCCTTACACACCGGAGGGAGAAAGCATCAACAGTTACAGACTGACGACAGTCATGAGCCTGAGAATGGGAGTCGACGACAAAATGAGAACAATTACTTTACGTCTATAATCACAGGCACACGTGCTGAAATAGCATCCTGCGCCTAACACCCTCCAGGAATGCACACCGCAGCAGTGTCAGTGGGATGGGCTCAGATTACCAGGTGACACAAAGCTTGTTAAAGGTGGACAAGTCTGTGGAAGCTTTGACAAGACGCTACCAGCCTGTGAGGTTTGTCCTTGGCCCAAGACGATCTTGTTGACTTCTACTAACCCCCACCCACCTCAACCCAACCATGAGCATCTGTGATTATCTTTACAGCAGGAAGCAATAAAGTAGTCTGAAGCTTTACAGACTGTGGCATGGCAGTCTTGAGATCATTTGAAGATCAAGCTTCATGGACATCCTGTCTGATGCATAGATCTATTAGCAGCAGGTCGAACTGGCATCAGATGTAGCAAGCAGGTAAAGTTGGGCTTACTGACAGTGAAGTATCCTCTCAGTCACTCCTCCACAGACGTTATTCTGTGACTGTGATTTTGTTATTTTGTGATTTTTAAGCCTTTAAAACAGGGGTGGGGGAACTCCAGGCCTCAAGAGCCGGTGTCCTGTAGGTTTTAGATGTGCCCTTGATCCAACACAGCTGATTTAAATGGCTAAATTACCTCCTCAACATGTCTTGAAGTTATCCAGAGGCCTGGTAATGAACTAATCCTTTGATTCAGGTGTGCTGACCCAGGGTGAGATCTAAAACCTGCAGGACACCGGCCCTTGAGGCCTGGAGTTCCCCACCCCTGCTTTAAAAAGATGTCACTTTACATCTAAATTTGGTTTAAAAATCGTCTTTTCAGACTCTTACAAAGATCTGAATTTGACCTAATTTCAACCACTGAGGATTTTTCAATGATTAGAAGTTGAGTTGTACATCATTAAGGGTCAAACTGAGTTTAATAGAAATTTAGATCACACTTACATGGTATTTTCAGATATTAATATTAAAAAATATCTGTATTAATTTTATTTTATATGAAATCTTTTATATATTTATTTTTATATATTAGATAGATAGATAGATAGATAGATAGATAGATAGATAGATAGATAGATAGATAGATAGATAGATAGATAGATAGATAGATAGATAAAAAGTATGCTTCTGTTTCATTGTGTGTTGTATGAGTTCATTTCCTTTTTGCAGTGGTTAGCAGAGGCATCTCAAAGCAGCAAAGTTCAGGGTTTGAATACCGGAGGTGCATCTTTTTTTATTTCTACACATCTTTTTGATGACCTGTGAAAATAGTTGGTCAGCTCTCACTTCTCAACCAAATCTCAGCATTAAAGTGGATTTTTGCTGTAGGTATGTCATAACTGCAATCTCTTCTGAAACTATACTATAACCTATGTCATAACCTAAACCTTAATCTAAGCCGTAGCCGTATCCTGATGTAAATGTAACTACACTTGCACTGACACAGCTGTGAATGCTGGTAATAGTGCCCGCCAGTCCGTAGGCTTCAAATAGTCTAGAATAAAGTCTAAATTATTAAGCTTTTAGACACCTGCAAATGAATTGGATCGAAAACTTTATCCAGAATTTTTTTTTGAAAGATTCTTTATCATTGCTACATGGGCCAAAAAGTGGATTTAAAAAAAAAAAATCCACAAATATATATCAAAAGTGATAAAGGGACATCTTTTCAATGAGCAAAGAAGACAGTTTTAGACCTTTTCCTTTTCTTTCCACTGTCTTTTCCGCAAGTTTTTGCTGTGTGGGGTGGATCCTGATTTGTTGGGTCACTACAGCCAAACCATGTGTACTACATTTCCTTCTCAAAAGCTCACCCAAAGCCACTCAGAGATGCTTTCTTGTCTCAGTGAAATCGTAAAGCAATTAGTTTGGTATTCCCACATGAAAGGTCTGTCGTTAAAGGTCCAGCTGATTTAGTTCCTGTCAGCCTGGAGCCAGAGCTACATACTGCTCTGTAATTTTTTGAGAATGTGACATGGCGGCACAGCGGCATGGTCCCTCCACGAATCTGCTCTTACTGACATAAACAAATCAAGCTCTTTGCTAAAGTGCTGGAAGCACTGCGGGCTCCTAAGAGGAACAGCTGGCATGGGGAAGGAGAGAGGGGAGGCCCCCAGGGGAGGATGGTTCAGAGCAATGACAGAGTTTTGGTCATAAAACCTGTCCGACCAAGACTCAGCACAGCTCCAGTTTACGAGCCTGCCACTGAGAAACAAGAGGCAGATTGAGGGAGTGATGAGAAAGACAGAACTCGTTACTGTTAGTCCATCAGTTGTTGATTTTCAAAATTAAATCAGTAAAGCATGAGTGCTATACTCTAATTGTTTCTACTCAGAAAACTTAACTTAGAATCAACAAATCTTGGACAATTTTTTTCATCAGGTCTGGTTTAAATAAAAGTCTATTGTCACATTTAAGAATAAAGCTGTTCAAACAGTAATGTTAGTATTCCAAAAGGACTAGTTTGGGTCCAACAGCATTTACAACTAGTTTATTTTATCATGTTTGAAGTAGATGATGGACTGAGTGGAGGTCATGTCATATGTTTATTTGACGAGCTTCAAACATTTATAGCGGGTATGTAAGAAAAGGATTGCCATGCTTACAAAAGACATTAAAGCAAACATTTAAAAAGTCCTGTAATGACCACAGTCTCACTCCAGACATATAAAAGATCTGGTGGGCCTTGCAAGCTGTCTTCTTCCATAGATTACAGGTCCCCTAGACTGAAGGACTATCTTGCTTGTTTACACTGTTAGACCAAAAATCAGCAAATTTCAAGTCCATCATCTCATCTCCCACACGGGGATAAAATAGGTAAAATAGCCATTCTGTTTCCTCTCCAAAAAGACTCATTTGGGTCAGATAGCATTTAGCCCACAGAAGATGTTAAAACGAACAATTAAAAGTCCAAAGTCTGACTCCAGACCTGTGGAAGATCTGCTGGCCCTTTTAATCTGTCAGTCTGTCATCCCATCTTATCCGAGCTATAGAACAAACAGTCATATTGTCTGCACTCCAAAAGGACCAGTTTCAGTGTGAGGGCTTTTAGAACAGTCTGTTTTAACCTGTTGAAGTGCATTATAAATGGAGAGGAGCTCAGATTTGTGGCAGGAGTCACATCTGTTTTCAGAAGACGGAATAAAATATATGACTCAAACACATTTCTATCAAAATTAAATGTTTCTGAACTTTGTGCTGTTCAGCTGCAGAACAAAAGTTAAAAACTCTTTTAGTGACAAAAGTCCGACTTCAGACATGTGAAAAATCCAGTACCTGATGTCATTTACAGATCCAGTTTAACTATCATCCGTCTACTTGCCCATATCATCAGAGACGTGGAACCACGCAGTTAAAACAGTAACGCTGACACTTATAAGGAGTTTGGTTTAAGTTCATGATGGGTAGAACAGAGTGCCTGTTTATGGCAGAGAATATATGAATGACAAACTTCAAAATCAAACATTTCTGAACTCTGTAGAGTGACCAGATGTGATAAAACGTTTGCCATCAATAGAAAACGATGTTAAAACAAACATTAAAATCTCGTGTAGTGGCCACAGTCTGACTCCTGAATGCGGTGAATCTTACAGGTCTAGTTTAACTGCAGTCCAGATGTACAACAACACAGGTGAAACAGTAACATTGGCACTCCAGAAAGACTAGCTCAGTGTTAAATGACATTTAGAAGAAGTTTGTTTTAACCTGTTTAAATACATCGTGGGTGGAGAGGAGACCACCTTTGTGCAGGAGTCACGGCTGTTGTCAGAAGGGTGAATAAAATACGAGCTTCAAACACATTTCTCTCAACACCAGATGTTTTGAACTTTGCAGAGTGGCCTTACGTGAGCAAATGTTCTCCATCAATACAAAAAGATGTGAAAACAATCATGCAGCGACCGTAGTACGAGACGATTTGCACACCTGGGCAAAGGATCAAGTTAGTGGTGTGCAAAGCTTGAGATGTGGGGCTGCTAATCTCTCCCTCTGCACATTAACTGTGTTATTAATTACAGAGATGGTTTAGATATGGGTGACAGCTTTACATGTGAGACACTGATTCATACTCAGCTGCGTAAAATTAATTTCCTGCAACACATTTTTTTTTGTCAATACTTTCAATTGAAAATCTGTTTCACAGTGATTCCACAGAGGTTTTAGAGTTGGTCACTCTACTAAAACTGCCAAGGTATCTTATTTTTGCTGATTTTGACAAAATTTATAGGAAAAATACACAAGAATACAAAAAACACAGCTTTGTTTCTCAGATCTTCGCAGTCACAAGTTGTCCTTCAGCACAAACTTCTCTTTATACACTTTAATTAAATGGACAAACAAATTTAAAATCATTTAAAAAGATCAGACCTGTTCTTCTTCTTAGTGTGTGTCCAACAAAATATAATCATATACTGTGCCATTACTAATACATCATTCAAGATCACCCCCACTCCCCTTTTTTTTTAGAACTTTTAAAAATGTATATAATATAATCGTTTTTACTTTTAACAACAACAAGTAAAATATGAACCATTGTTTTACATTAAATTAGCCAGCAGTCTATCAAACACTTAAATTAGCGGCACATTCATCTTTTGCAACAATAATGTGCCACTTACATTCTTCATGACATCAATATCTATATCAAATAAATCAAATGAAAAACACTTCTGAGTAAAACTGTACCTACAGTGTGGTTCTGCTGCTTTAAGATCTTAATCTGAAGCTCTGATATCTCAGCACTGTTTGCATTTTCAGAGTAAAACCTTTCCCATACAAACTAATTGAATTAAAAAACTCTAATCAAGCTTCATGTGGAAAGATTTGTTTCAGTTTTTAAAAACTTTGAAAAAAACTCAATTTGCACTCTTCTATACTCTTAAAATCTATATTTTTTTAAAAGTCATCAGTTTGGATTGCATGCAATTAGAGATTTACAGCATTATAATTTATTTAATTAGGCAGTAATTTTCAAATGGGAAAAACAGACTGACAGCACTGAGATTAGACTAAAAACTGAAACCTCCACACCTGCAATACGAAAGTACACAAGTTTGAGTTCCCTCTAATTTATTAAGTGAAATCTTGGTTTTAAATAATACTTTATGCTTTTATTTCATCATCCCATTAATTATTTAATATACAAGTCTGGGTCAACTTGTTGATTTTTCTTCCTGGAGAAATCTTTTATTCTGATCTAATTACAACTGTAGAACAACAATTTAACAATCTCGAATTTCTGTTTTCTAACACTGGCATTTATTGGCCAAAATCTAAATACATGACCTAAATGTAAGTGCCAGTAGCTGGTTAGGTTCTATAATGTGAATTTCTCCATTTTTAAAAATCTCCAAGTCATTGAGTTAACGCTCCGTACGTTAACTAACATGCTGTATTTTCAGACTTACATTTTCTCAAATAAAAATCTTCGGTTAACTTGAAGCCTGGAAGTCTTTCCATCAGTTTGATGATGATTTTAAATAATTCATTGTGATTTTTGTTTATAACAGACATACGGTACCGCTCACGGGAGGTCGCAGCAGATGTCAGAAAGTTAAAATACCAGCCTTACCTGTCTGCCCTACAGAGGTGCTGCCGCTGTGCTTTTCTTTTGGAAGTAAACTCTGTCTCGGCTCTGGTCCGCTGCTTTTGCCCTTGTTGGAAAAATGCGCGCAGAAAAGTAATATCCTCATCATATTTCATCTGCTTTTCTCCATCGCAGACGGTCCAGGTGAGGCGAAAGGCTGTCAGAGTTTTGGCGCACAGGTAAGCAGTATTCTCAGTTGTGACACAGTCTATGATAGGCTGCGCGTCTTGAGCCCCTCCAGGCTCCGCCCCCTCCTGCCGGTGCTCCGTCTCTCCCCCCTTAGAAGATGTGCCCTCGGCTGCTGGAGGTGAGGAAACGAGTCGCTTTAGGAAAACAGGGGATCAGTGGAACAGCCTGTCAGAACTGCAGTGGTGGGATACAAGTCAATTTACTCATCAGCGTATTAATACATCCTCCAAAACAGTTCAGAGGAAATACTGCAGTTTTTATTCTCTGATTACTTGAGTGGGATTATGCAGTTACAGATCAGTCAGACCACCAGGAGACAGACACGTAGAAACATAAACTGGCTCCAAATAAATCAGCTATACACAATAATGTACCACTAATGATGCTCTGATGATATATATATATACTACTTATGTGGTCTTTCTTGCATTGACGTTAATGGATTTTGCAGAAATGTTACCCCAGTGTTTAATATTAAAAGGCGAAACTTTGTTCTAACATTTCGACTGCAGTACAAAACAGTTGAATTTCCACAATGTCAAAATATGAACAATACAAAAGTAGTCTGCTACTGCTAAAAGTCTGCCACCAAAAATAATATCTTTTTAAAAAATAGTAAAGACTGTGAGACAATCTCCACACATGCTGAGATGAAAACATTTACTCTTTAAGAACAGTTTTTAATTTGTTTTAAATTTGTTTAATTAGTATGCAAGTATAGAAAAATAGAACAAGCTAAATAAATTAATTCTTAGTCAATACTACATATATTCAGTTGTTAAGCCTTGAAAAAATAATTGTAATATCTACTTTATTGACATGCAAAAAATAATGTATGTCAATAAAGTAGATTTAGGTATGTATGTATGCATGTATGTGTACTGGAAGTACTAAAAGGTTCCGTGTATTTCCTCTTTAACATTGAAATGTTGTAAGAAGTTACACTGAGAAACCCAGAGTCAAACATATGTAAACGTATATACGGACTAATAAGCTTAGCTCCAGGTCCACTGTATATCTTCTGTATATCATTGCACTCCACTCTGCAGAACCTTTGTTCCTCTTTGATATGAATCTGCAAAGGCATTCAATATCTGCTGACATTTTGATACTTGACACAAAGATTAAACACATGTGCTGCAGTTTAACGTCATCACTTTTATGTCTGAAGTCACAATTTGTTTAAAACAGAACCGGGTTTACTGACGGACTACAGTCTTTCATGAATCCTGTGACTGCAGATACTCGTGACACGTAGGGCGATCACACACAGACTTTTTCTTCTCCATCCAAAATATTTTGGGTCTTACCTCCAAAAACGTTTTGATTTTCCCTCCAAGGAAAATCACCGGCATTTTAATAAATGATTAAACAAAATTAAAACATAGAATTCTTTTTTTTTATGTGGTTCAAATAAGAAATAAACTAAACTCATTTCTGTAAAGTCATCTTAGACAGACTCTTAACTAGTTGTGTTTATGTAACCATCCGCTTCCCCAAAGACCCTTTTAGTGCCAGAAAAACAACTTTATTTTAAAATCATGCCTCATAGACTGACTGGTTGTAGTTTTCAAAAGACATTAAAACACAAAAGCTGTGTTTGCTGTCTTTATTTATTACAGAAGTTAAATTCAAATAAATAGATCTGTCCTCCTGAGGTCCAAACCTGAAAAACTGCATTGTTGTTATTTATGTGTTTAGATCCGAATATCACAAATTATAAATATATTATAATAACCACGATTAATAAATGATAAAGGTAATTAAGAATAATAAATGCAGTTGTAATTATTACGTAATTATGTAACAAATCAGTATTAATATAAATGTTTATCTCTGTCAGTTTGACTGGATGAAAAAAATACAACTAGAAATATGTGTGATGTAATAGCTTATATGAGTTTTGTAGTAAACAACATTGATAATAGCAATAAACTGATAGCAGTTTTTAAACACTGTTAAAATGTGCTTTACAAAAAGAAAAGAAAATATATTACAATATCAAAATAAAAATAATTAGAATTATAGAAAAGCAGAAAGGATATAGTGAATAAACAAATAACGAGGAATAAAGAAGTCCAATATAAACAAAAACCTGCTACAAGTCAAAATTCAGGCAATGAAAGAATAAAAAAGAGATTTTAAAGACAATAAATTTGATCTAATGTTATGATTCACGGTTGGGGAAACAAAGGCAAAGACCTGGTCATCAGCAGAGACTCTTTCATAGACCCAAACATACATGGGGTTAATAAATCCTTGACTGACTCAGCACTGAGGCCAAGTAACGCTTTAAAAGTGATTTGTAAGATTTTAAAATCTGTACAGGTTTTAACAGGCATTCGGTGTAAATTTGAACATACTGGAGTCGTATGTTCATATTTTTCTGTACATTTTTGAGTCGGTGAAGTGAGCTCTGACTGATAAAGAGCCGCGCGATGGTCAAGGCAGGAAAAATGAGTGCTGGGCATCAAATACTGGAGCCTACGTCACTGTGATATGCACAATCATGACTAAAAATGAGGCCACTGTCATTCGTAATGCATCATATTTTAAGAATAATTAAAGCTAAACCTAACCACGCAGTTCTGATGTATACAAATGAAACCAAATGCAAGAGCAAGTTAAAGAAAACAGGTGAATCTAAACAGTGAGTGATACACAGGATACACACTTACACACTTTTATAGTCATGCAGATCATGAAATGGAATTCGCATGTTGTCTCCATGTGGGTTCTCTCCAGTTACTCAGGTTTAACTGCTTAACTGGGTGTGGATGTGAGGCAGAAATTCATAAAAATAGACTCTGTATGAATGCATCTGTAAAAATGGCTTTTAATACTAAAAATCACTTCATTTTAACAATCAATTTCCCATTTGTTAGTGGAGGACTCTCTGTCTTTATTAAGAACTGCTTTGCTGCATCTGAGCATTATTGTGTTGCACATAGACCGACTCGCTCGTCGCTTCGTGTTTGGCCAGGTGGGATCGGGTCACCCTGCTAAAGCTGGTTTGGCTCAGACTGAAACATGGGAACTGCACAAATCTACTTAAAAGCTCTTTTCTGTCTCTCTTTAACATGATGATTAAACTCAAACAAAAGCCTTAAAGAACACGCTAAATGTTGCATTTCTTGTAACATGTCAAAGTTCAGTCTGTGGCTTTGAACATGCATCACACGTTTAATAGTTTTTAACATCTTCTCCCTTTGAGGTGTTCTTTTAAATTTTGTCTCCTCTCTCAGTTAATTCCTTTCCTGTCACAGCATGTTGGTGGAGCAGCTTCAAATCAACTGACAAACACAGACCACAGACAGGCCGGCGGGAAGTGACTTCCTACCCTCTCTGCTCCTTCTTCTCTAGAACAGCGCTCTACAAACGCAAGCTTGAACGCACGGCGTGGATTTGAAGCACAGAGTGACTGATTAATACTGAGAACATCTTGATTCAGGACACAGCTTGTTAGATTTAAGCACATTTCGAAGTTTTAAAGATCAGGGACTTTTTTTTTTTCCAGTAACAGACATCTGTTCTTATTTTAACACATGAAAAACCTCGTGAACGTATTTTATTTTGACGTAACTACAGGGACAAGTGCAACATCTAAAACCTGCTTTAATAAATCTTTATTAAAATTTGGATAATATTGTAAATTTCTTTCAGTATCATTTACACTCACAGAAGAAATCAGGCCACTAAACTGAAGACCACACACCACGCCTAAATGGTGTTTACCGACATCTTTAAATAGTCAAGCATATTTCCTCATGAATACAATGCAGCACAATTAGAAAGAGACTGCTTAATAACATTTAATTACAGAGAGATTTCAAGCAGGGGCTTACAAATTCTCCTAATGATTTAAACGTGTTTGGATAGCTTGTTTGACAGTTTTTATTTCTGTCACTGCTTACATATTTTTTATCTTTTTATTTTTATATATGTGTGCGACTTTATGCTGTGTGTACATGAATATATTTTTGGTTACTTAAATGTTCTTGAAAGGAAGCTTCGCCTCCAGCGTTGGCGTTTTACTTTATTACTGAGTTTCTGAGCGACTGCCGCACCTTGGACACGTCAGATAGAGACCAACCACATCATACTGCTTAGTACATTTTCTTCTTCGTCTTCTTCTTTTGAATGCCCCCTTAGGGGCCACCGTAGCAAATGATCTTCCTCCAGCTCTGTCCCTAGCATCACCCTCTGTCACCTCAACCCTCTGTATATCCTCCTTCACATCCATGAATATATCCAGTATTCCTCTTCCTCAAACCACCTCAGCCTTATTGCTCTAACTTTGTCTTCCAACCTCACAGCCTGACCTGTCCCTCTGATGTACTCATTTCTAATTCTGTCCATCCTGCTCACGCCCAGTGAAAACCTGAACATTTTCAGCTTGGCCTCTTGTCTTTTCATCAGTGCCACCCTCTTCAAACCATACTTGTAAACCTTCCCTTTCACTTTTGCCATCCTTCTGTCACAAATCACCCCCAACACTCGTCTCCACCTGCCTGCACGCTCTTCTTCACCTCTTTTGTGCACTGTCCATTGCTTATGACGGTGGACCCCAGGTATTTAAACTCATCTACCTTCACTACCTCTGTTCCCTGCTCCTTCACTGTTAAACCTGTCACCCTCTCATTCACACACATGTATTCTGTCATGCTTCTACTGACTTTCATTCCTCTTCTCCCCAGGATCTCTTCCACCTGCTACATGTCCTGCACCACCCGCACATACTTCTCTGCCACTCCTGCCTTCTTCATGCCATACCACAGTTCCTCTCTCAGCATCCTATATGCTTTCTGTAGATCCTCAAAGAAAGACACAGTGAAGCTCTTTCTGACCTTCTCCATCAACACTCTCAAAGCAAACATCACATCTGTAGTGCTCTTTCTCAGCATGAAGCTGTATGGCTGCTCACTGATGGTCATCTCTTCTCATAACCTAGCTTCAACAACTCTTTCACATGTCTTCATGTTATGGCTCATCTCCATAACTCCACAGGTATGTCACCTGGACCACATGCCTTTCCACTCTGCATCCTCTTCACAGCTACCCTCACTTCCTCCTGAGTCGTCCTCTGAGCGTACTGATTCACTAACTCTCCTCCGTCCATTCTCCTCTCTCTCTCATTCTCTTCATTCATGAACTCTTCGATGTACTCCTTCCATCTTCTCAGCACACTCTCTTAAGTCGTTAGTACATTTCCTTCTCTGTCCTTAATCACCCTAAGCTGCTGCACAATGACTAGGCAGCTCAATCTCGCTGCCTAGTCATTTTCTTTGTCCTTAATGTCTCACATACAACTCACTATAAGTCTTTTGTCTTTGCCACCTCTCTTTTTGCTGTGCTCCTATAGTATCCCAGTATTCATATCTACTTTCTTCATCTCCCTGATTATCCCACATTTTCTTTGCTAGTCTTGTCTTTTGAATACTTTCCTACACTTCCTGATTTCACCACCAAGTCTCCTTGTTCTCTTTCCTCCGTCCAGAGGATACACCAAACATCTTCTTGGCGGTTCCCCTCACCACTTCAGCTGTACTTTCCTAATCACTGGTAACACCTCAGTACCACCCAGAGCCCGTCTCAACTTCTTCCTGACCTCTAGACAACATTCTTCCATCTTCAACTCCAACATTTAATCCTTGACTCTTCACTCATTTCCTCTTCTTGATTTCAAAAGTCATCCTACAGACTGCCAACCAATGCTGCCTAGCTATGCGTTCCCAGTTTCCTCATATTTTGTCTTCAACCAACAGTAGTACAGTTTCCACTGCACTCTGTTGTCAACACAATCAGGGGCGGTTATTGTTAACCCAAACCCCCACAGACCCAGCATGAAAATCTCATTCTTGACAATTGGCATATGTGATTTGGCTAAAATCCCCTTCCTGACGCAATCTTCACCATTTATCTGTGCTGGGACTGGGACTAGGAATACACTGGTTTTAACCCTATCATGCCAAGAGGAATATATTTAGTGCATGAGCTGTTGTGAGTTTTTGAGACTTCTGCATCATCAGTGTCATTTTTCTTTTTCTGAAAAACCTAAATCAATTGCATAAAAATGCCAAATGTTGCAAAAGATGATACAAATTAAAACTCATATATGCAAAATGATATTTCATAAATTTTTTAATTGTTTTGTCAGAAGGTTTGATAAACACTCCAATTAAAAGAAAAAAAAACCAGAACAATGGTTCAGGTTTTATGGTTAATGCAGAAATAACCAAGATAGCGGTGCGGTAGTTAGCACCATCGCTTTATAGTAAGAAAGGCCTGGGTTTTAATCCACCGGCTGGCTCTTTTCTATGTGGTGTTTCGTGTTTTAGATATAGGTTCTGTCCAGGAACTGAGGTTCCTCTCATAGTCCAAAGACTGTGGTTCTAAATTAACTCTGGGTATGAGTGTGAATGGTTGTCTGTCTCTGTCTTAGCCCTGTGATAGATTGGTGACCTGTCCAGGGTGTACCCTGCCTCTCGCTCTGTGGCAGCTGGGATAGGCTCCAGCCAAAACTCAACTCTAAATTGGATAAGTGGAAGAAAATGGATGTAAAAATCTCTGGGGCTTGTGTCCAACAGAGATGCAGTTTTATACACAGTTAATTCAGTCACTCTTCGGTTTGCTTGAATCAGCTTGTTTAGTTGTTTTTTTTCTAGTTTATGTAAATAATGAAATACAAAAATAAAAAAAATCTAGTTAATTTAGCTTAAAGCATTACATTTTTATTTTCACTATAAAGTGTGAGACTTTTGATTTAAATTGGGGTGTTTCTTTGAAAATGGGAAATAAGTGCTCTGATTGAAATTGAAATATTTGTGCATATTGAAATGTACAAACATACATGGAAATACAGTATATAAATGAAAAACAGAGTTCTAACAAGCTTCAAATACTGACCACCTTTATTCCTCAACACAGCCGGAACACAGCCAAACTCTTTTAGGCAGTTTTCTTGCAATTTCTTTAAATAGTCATCAGGAATGATTCTCCAGGCTTCCTGAAGGACATTCAAAGCTCTTCTTTGGGTCTTTGTTTGCTTTTTGTTCTGTTTTCTGTCAAGATGATGCCACACTGCTTCAATAATATTGAGGCCTGGGCTCTAGGGAGGCCAGTCCATGGCTGACAGTGTTTCATTCTGCTTTTATTGCATTAGCAGTGTGTTTGGGATTAATGTCATACTGAAAAATGAAGCTGCTGCCATTAGGATATTTTCCAGATTGTGTTGTATGGTGGATCAAAATCTGATGATACTTTTTTGTGTTCATAATTCCATCAATCATGACAATTGGTGCAAAATACAATTTTACGCCAGTCAAACTGTGTTGTCGTAGATTCAAATAAAGAGATTGTAACAAATGAAATGTTTTTGAGAAGTGTCTAAAGATAAATTGAAGATAAATTGACACCTAACTCTGGCTGCCCAGTATTTTACCATAGCTGACTGTGATCATCTGATGTGACCAGAAATTTGACTGGATGCAGCATTTGTTGTGCGTCACATCTATTGCATCAAATCTGGCAGAGATACACTCAAGAACCACTGTTTGTGAGTTTTGACTGGTGGAGGTAGAAATGATTGTGTTGCAAAAATATTAACTTTTAATAGAATCATTTAGTTTCTCTGAACTCTCAGGTATCCTTAAAGCCAGAGATTTCAAATTTGGCCTCACAGTTGTGGAGCCTCAATTTGGGAATTTTTTTGTTGTTGTCGTTTTTCATGTGGGAATTCTAAAAAATAGCCTAGGGCTCAGAGGAGGTTAAAATAAAGAAGGTAATCCCCACAGACTGTCATTTTTGCATGTTGGAATTTTTTGTATCTAACGCATACGTTGTACTAAAAAAACTGTTTCTTTATGTCTGTAAGTGGTTCTTACTATATGAATTATAACTATTTTACCATATCAACATACTGTTTCTTGCTTGTTAGCATCTATTGTATTTTTAATTACAGTAATTAGTCAGGAACTAGTTTTCTGAGCTTTCTGAAGGTCAAAGCAGTTTACATGAGACAGCAGTCTTGGAATTTTGGGGCTCGCAGTTAGTGTGTGAGTTTATTTCTGTGTGGGATTTTCCTTAAAGAACGTGTTTTGTATACAGAATTCCCACAATATTAAGCTGGTTCTGATTTCGATTTACTGGCCTGTGGCTTGATTGACTTGCCTCTAGTCCCACGGGAACCACACTCGTGTCTCAGACAAATCCTCCTGCGAACACGCCAGCCTCCAGAGAGCTAGGCCAGCTAAAGCCTCACTTCCCCTCCACAGGCAACAAAAAATCCAAGCAAAGTAAACAGTAAGCACCTAGTAGTCAACTTCCTTATCCTTGTTAATTATTCAAAATCCCAGAGGAGAGACCAGCCCACAGTTGTCTTCTGACTCACTTTTTTTTTTTTCTCATGCATGGACTCACTCACCACCATGGCCCCCCCTCCCCTCCTGCCTCCCCTTTCAACTTCAAACCCAGTCATTTCTGCAAGCTGAGCTTTGATTGTACCAAACACCTGTATTTTTCAAGGACAGACTTCCTCGCGAGCCCCCGCCTCCCATCTTTGATTGTTAAACAGCAGTGGCGCCGTCATTACTGTCTGTGCGACTGATGCCGCCCAGCTTCCCCTCCCATCTTCCACCTCTGCCTTTTAACCGGAACTTTAATTGCGCAGAGAAAATTTGGATTGCTTTATTTTATCTAATT
>VVHJ01006368.1:2609-14001 GCA_015107715.1 Tylochromis polylepis
AATACAATTTTATATATATATATATATATATATATATATATATATATATATATATATATATATAGTATGGTGGCTCTGGATTCAATGATTTAAATTTAACAGCCCTAATAATAGAGCTGCTTCATTCATTCATTCTTCATTTGTTCAGGAGTGCTGATTTGTTCACAGTAATTATTATTCATATCTGAACCATGAAATGTGTTAAGACAATCCATGTAGGCAAAGCCTTTTTCGACTATAAGCACCAAAGAGTTTGTTCAGTGACTGACAGTTAACGGATCAGAAACATGATTTATGTGTTGGCTGTGTTTGTAGGCACTGGGTCTTTCCGAGCTGTGTGGAGAGACAGCTTTTGAAATAAACTCACAAATGGCAGCTCTATTTTACTTCTCAGGTTTTATTCATATTCTGGCCTTAACACTGAAATCAGGATTGCAGGATGTCGTGCAAATACAAGATGTTTCTCCTTTAAAAAGAAAAAAAATGGCCGATAAGAGAACTAACTGTTCCATATTCAAGTAAAAAAAAGCTATTTATTTGCACTTTTATAAATGCACATGTAACTGTTTACAGTTCTTTTCATTTAAAATGCATTAACATCAAAATGAGAGAGAAAAGGAATAATATACAGTATATATGATCACTGGCCACTTTATTAGGTACAACTTATTAGTATTGGGTCTCTTTTACCTTCACATCAACTCAACAAGTTCTGGGTACATTCAGAGATTTTGGGCAATACTGACGTGATAGTATCACTATCCCTCACACAATTACATCACCACCGTTGATAGAAGGGTTGGATTCATGGTTTCATGCTCTTTATACCAAATTCTGACCCTCCCAGCTGAATGTCACTGCAGAAATCAAGACTCGAGATGTTTTCTGTTGTCCAGTTTTGGTGCATCTGTGAAACTCATAGCCTCAGTTCCCTGTTCTTATCTGGTAGGAGCGGCGACTGGTGTGGTC
Organism: Tylochromis polylepis; assembly: GCA_015107715.1. Taxonomy (NCBI): domain Eukaryota; kingdom Metazoa; phylum Chordata; class Actinopteri; order Cichliformes; family Cichlidae; genus Tylochromis; species Tylochromis polylepis. The sequence goes on from VVHJ01006368.1 coordinate 3,579, forward strand.
TTCAGCTGCTGTTGCTCATCTGCTTCAGACTGAGAAGTTTTCATGAATCACTGGTAAGTTCAAAACGATACTCTGGTAGGGAAAGTATACAATGTGAGTTATACAACTGCATTTCCAAAAATGGACAAATGGACATGCAAACTATAAATACAAAATTTTATATTTTACAAAATTCATTTTGTATTTCATTAAAACCACATTTTATTTGAAAGACAAAAAATATAATAACAAAATAGAGCAATGTATTTGAATAAAGTAGGATGGTGCAACAAATGACCACAAAGCAAGAAAGTGCAAAAGCAAAAGGTTAAATTATTAAAAGATAGCAAAGAATTTGGGTATTTCATCATCCATGGCACATAATAATATTGAAAGATTCATTGAATCTGGAAAAATGTTCTTACACAAGGATCAAAACTTTCAACTAATACTGAATGGCTATGATCTTCAGGCCCTCATGAAGCAAAACTGCATTAAAAACAGACATGATTCACTGCATAGGCCCAGGAGCACTTCAACAGGCCATTGTCAGTGAACATAATTCATCACTGCATTCACAAATGCAAATCTACACCATGCAAACACAAATATACTAGTATAATTAATAAGAAACAGAAACGTGGCTGTCATCCCAGGGCTTGAGCTTATTTAAGATGGACTGAAGAGAAGTAAACAAAACTGAAAAAGACCAAACAACAAAAGGAGCATAGCTCTATAGCAAGAAAGTCTTGCTGGCCTTTTGTCCCCTTTGAAACATTATTAATTATGAACTGAAAATATATGAGAAAGAAGTCCCAAACATTTGAACTGCCAAATTACTATATCAAGCAATATTGAGAGAACATTTATCTTTTGTGAAACTGGCAAAGCTCAAACTAAATTTCATTATTGCGGATGGGATTTCATGAGTGTTACATTTGATATTTGTTTTAAATGCAGGTAAATACAATTTGTTTTCTTTAAAAAAACAAACAAACAAACAAAAAAAACACAGCACTTCTACAATTATGAGTCTTGCACAGTAATATTACTGGAGGTCCATAAATTGCACATTTGTATGGGAAACCCACATCTCGGTATTAAGACAGTGGCCTTAGCTAAGACCTTGTCTTATGAAGAAATTATTCTTTTATAAATCCAATTTTGGCCAATTTTGGAGATGTGAAATCATCAAACACACTGTTCATGCTGACCTTAGGTCTTTTAGATGTTGCTTCATTTACAGGACATTATAAAGATCAATACCAGTAACCCTATCTCTGGTAAGAAATGTCAGCTAAGATTAATTACACATGTTTTAATAGCACTGCCACTGATTGATATATTGATGTAAAATCGATACAGGAAGATGGTATATTGTTCCTTTTTTTAACTATTGTACAGTTATCTATCACAAATGGCTGTTTGACCTCTTTTACTTGAAGTGTTTGTGTTATAAAAACTGAGGAGACTTTCAAAATAGAAAAAAAATAAACGCACTGATTTAATATCTAAATCTAAATAAAGGTACAACATTTTTCAATTTAACTTTGAAAATATACTAACACTTTCTGTAGCTGTGTATGTTTCGTTTTACAATATGTTTTATTAAAAACCTTCCATATGTTAACAGACATTAATGTCATGTATAAATTAAAGATGCTCATGTTAATGTAAATGATCTGTCTTACTCAAACTAATCACTCGCACATGTAAAAATAAATAAATGAATTAAAAAAGCCACATAGTCATAAATGATGAAAAGGGATCAAAAGAGTTAATTAGAGCTGAATTTATCATTCCTGAGAATTAAAGTATATATTTGGTTGTAAAACAAAACAACAACGAAAAAACTTTGTATATTAGCAACTAATTTGAGGGACAGAACTTTGTTAGAGCAGCTGACCAGTAACCTGTGCCCTCACTTATTATTAATCTTCATTAAATGTTTCACCTTCTAGTTTAAATAAAATAAACTTTTATTCATGGGAAAAATAAAGCCCAAGATTAGTGATGTTCTGCAGCATTAGCCTCTTGTCTTATTTGGAAGAGTGTTGCATTTTAGTTTTATGTTTTTATGTTCTTATCACAATTTGATGATCATCATTTGATAATGTCTGATTGGAGTCGGCAGCACACATAGGGATCATTTTGTGCAAAAGAATAGTCATAAAATACACAAAATGCCGATTTTTTTAAGCGAGCGTGGAGAGCCAAGAGTAGAAAGTCTGGCTTTACAGAAAAAGTTAATACAACCATTGTCACGGTACCTGTTATCTCTGACTGGGGTTTTTAGGTTTTTCTGAGCCAGCTAACACAAAGAAAGCCTGGCTTTGTTGAACTCCCTTCGTAGTATACTACTCTGATTAGATATAGAGCTCATTTCCGTGTTTTTTGGCTGTTCCTTCAATGCAGCTCTGCCATAAAAGCACACAAGAATATTATAAATAATAATTTAACACATAATGCATATCTAAGGGAAAAGTTAATACACTCATTATCCTGGAGCTGGTCAAAAAAAGACCCAATTGAGGGAAAATCTTGAAAGGATTTAATGGAAGTAAAAAAAAAATTTTTTAAAATAGCAGCCACAATACATCATTAATGATCTATTGTTAAATTAAACATGACAGAGAGAAAGAAGACCACAACACGTATTACCAGCATAAAAGCAGCTACAGCAGGTAAGTTGAAACCACACAGAAATTCTGACTGAGAATAAAAATACCATAAACAGTGTTAACTCATCGACTGTGATTTTTCACAAGCAGCAGGGACAGTGTGTGTGTGTGTGTGTGTGTGTGTGTGTGTGTGTGTGTGTGTGTGTGTTTGGTTTACTTGTTATTTCACTTTGACAGTCTTATGGGACAGTCCACAGCTTAGAGAATTTGCTGTTATACTGTGAAACTGCATCATTCAGTATTGTGCTGTACAATCATACACATTTAAACACACACACACACAAACAAACACAGTCTAAACACAGTCATATACCAAAATACATGGTTTGTATGCGTATATACGGTTTTCTATGCTGTTTTTGCTCCAAATATCCTCTTGCTTGAGATAAGAAATGGTACAGCTGGAGTTAGGTTTATGGATTATATTCTTTTAATCTATCTTGGTTCTGAATTTAAAATGAGGACAGCAGATGTTTGATGTTTGGGAGGGAGGCCAAAAAATAAATAAATAAATAAGTAAATTGTCCATGGGCCCAATGGGCCACAAATACAAGCTTGGACCCAAATGCAGACTCAAAACAGCTTAAACACAAAAACGTTATTGAAACAAGGAATCTTAGAGCAACTAGTAAACAAGGGGAAGACTGGGCAGGGGTATGAAGTCTCAAAGAGAGGCATCACTAGGAAAGAGAAAAGTAATATTATTATCATCACAGGTCCCGGGGAGGCAGTTATGATTATATTGTTTGCAGACTGAAGGAATGAGTTGAGACACTTGTACATGGAGATGAGGGATTCCCAGGGAGGGGTAGCCAGGTGACATTTCCAGGAATAAAAGGTGTTGGAGCAGAGTGAATCCAGGGGTTGCCTTTACCGAGTCCAGAGAGGGATGCAGTTTAGGAGAGCAGGCAGGTGGGTGGAGAGAAAGAGGCCAAGTCCAGACACGAATGGCAGGGTGAAAAGCAAAATGGCCAAGCAACCAGCTGAGTCAGACACATAGGTGATGAATACTTAGCGAGACCTGAGACTGACTGGAACCAAGGAGAAAACAACATTAACCATGAGGAGCCAGAGGACCTAAGAAATAACATTTGGAGAGCCAAGCTACCACTAGAGAAGAGCAAATAATCTTGAAATAAAAAGTATGGAGAAAGAGAGAAACGGCTCATGATCCAAAGCATACCACTGGCTGCTAGCATTCACTGATGATGTTTCTGCTGTTAGAAGTTGCAGGATGAACTGTGAAACAGGCTATACTCTGCTCAGATTCAGCCAAAAGTTGCAAAACTAGCTGGACACCACTTCATATTGCAAATAAATAATGACCCAAAGCATACTGGAAAAAATACGTTTTTTTTTTTCACAGCAAAGAGATGGGATATTCTTCAATAGACAAGTCAGCCACCTGATCTCAACTCAACAGAGCACGGTTTCAGTTATTAAATACAAAACTGAATGCAGAAAGGCCCACAAATAAGCTGCAAGGTGACTTCAGTAAAGGCCTAGCAGATCATCTCAAGGAAAGAAACCTGCCTTGAGTTTTCTAGAGTTAACATAGTAATCGACCGGAAAGGATTTGCATCCAAATATTAAAAGCACTCCTTATATTTCAAATATGCTAGTTTGCAATACCTTTGTCAATCTCTGTCTAGAAATCAGAGATTGAAAGATCACATTTACAAAATTACTCTTCATACATTGACCTTTAATACCCTTAATAAATTGTACAAGTCCCTTTGTCAGCTTAAAGTCATCTTGAATAAGTCTCTACAGGCTTTGCACACCTGGATTTGGGCAGTCCACCCTATTCTTCCTGGCAGATTCTTCCTTTCTGACTTAGTCAGATTGGATAGGAAGCATCTGTGAAATGATATGTTCAGGTCTTGCCACAGATATTCTGTGAGCTTTTGCTGGGCCTCCCAAGGAGAGTCAGCCATCCCAGTGTTGCCTGGATGTTTTGGTTCAGTGTTGAGCTGAAAGTTTTATCTTCTGCCTAAATGTAATGTGACAATGTCAGAGCAGAAACAAATCATACTCTTGTGTATATAAAAAAAACAACCAAAAAAAAACAAAAAACAATGACAGTCCCAAAAAGCACTTCCAGTTGGAAAGATGCTACAGCAGACATAGCTAAAGGTGTTCCCCAATAGCTGTCTGTCACAGTTAGCACACGAGAACAAATGTAAGAATGTAACATGGTGTGAAAAGAAAAAAACAAATCCTTTTTAAATGCATTTATTTGTTCCGCAGGGAAGCTAAATGTTAAAAACTAAGGGTAAACCTGACATTATAAAATGAAGAAAATGAGTTTGCTACATAGCAATAAAAGAGTCCTGCTCTTTAAAGAGCAATGGAAATCAGATCAAGTGTAACATAAGAGCATGTCTTTTCTTTTATTTCTGCATTTTAAACAACCACAGGAGTTTAAACTTATTAATATTCGGACCAACTTACTTCAGCGTCATCAGTGACTAGACAGAAAGCAGAGCAGGTAACTGAACCAAGGCCATGTTTGGTTTGCATTGATTGTAATTCCACTGGGCAACTGGACTCATAAGAAGAGGGGGGGAGATGCACAATGAAATCAAATAGGTTTCAAATACATTGGCCAAAATATTTGCTATTGAAGGGATATTTCCAGTTGTGATATGTGCTTGGATCCAGTAGCTAATGGCCCAAACTGAGCTACCCAAACTTACCCACTGCTTCCCATGTTGCTCATCTACAGCTGAATAATCAGTTAGTTCTGATCTCAATGTAGCAAATGCAGCATTTCAGGGAGAACATGTTAAAGAGGTGATGCAAAAATGTGTAAAGTACTAGAAAAAGTTTTTTAAAAAACTTAAGTTGGCATCTTTGGTAGATGGAAATATTTTCTCACATGCTCACAGACATTTGAACACCATTGTAGATAGCCATGTGCTAAATAAGGTTGCATTCATTAAGCTCACTACTTAGACTAAAGCAGCGGGGACCAAATAACAACAATAAAAGGTGACAAATTTCATTTTGTAAATGTGGACTATCATCTGAAAACTTTGAAAGGAAATGCTGCTCACAGCTGGATTCTTTGCCTCTTTCTTTCACTTCCACTGCATGCCAGAGTCACAGCCATCTTAAAATGTTCCAACAATTTTAATTTCCTGAGAACTGCATTAGTTTCCAGCCATTTTTTTCCTGCTAAACCAGTTCAAGGTGGTTGGGCTGGAGCCTAACCTTAACATGGACGTCTTTGGACTGTGGGAAGAAGCTGGAGTACCTGGAGAGAGCCCATGCAGAGACCGAGAGAACACGCAGACTCCACACAGAAAGGCTTCGGCAACCTAGTGGATTCAAACCCAGGAATTTCTTGCTGTGAGGTGATGGTGGGAAACCACCACACCACCATGCTCCCCCTGTATTAGTCTCACTGACTATAATTCATCCAATAATGTCACCAGCCTAGCAGGCCTATTGTATGTTCTGTGGGTGTGTCCTTCTCCCTCACTGACTCAGGTGCAGCCCCTTTCTCCTGTGCACAGCTGGCTCCACTCAGCAATCAACACTGCAGTATAAAAGCTGGGGAGAAGAGCTGCTTTGTCTCCCAGTGGGCCAGCTCTGGCTGTGTCAAAAATGGCTCCTCATTGGGAAGTGTGTGCTAGTGTACCAGTTTTGGTGGTGCGTTGCACTGTTAGTGAGTAGCTGTCATCTCTTGCTAGCAGAGGAGTATCTTTTTTCTTTGGACCATTTTAAAATATTTCCTTTTCAATGAGCTGAATGTTTGCTGATGTGCTTCTTTTGCTTCAGGCTGTTATGCATAGTGAGCTATTGAAGTGATAGTTTTTTAATAAAATCTTGATTTGTTTCATAGTCTGCCTTGCTTGACTCATTTTTGTTACCTTGAAATTATACTGTTACTCTCCTCATTTCTTAGCCTTTTCTCAGAGTGTAACAGGTAACAGCAATGAAGACTTTACTGTACACTCCTCAGCTGTAAAGATTTTTCCCCCTCCTCTCCCATAAGCAGCTATGGGACAGTGACAGTAAGGTCCTTCTCTTTCTCACTTACATTCAGTCTTCCACTCTCTGGTTTACACAAGGGATATCTATTCAGCTAATGATGCCACATGAGAATGAAAGCAAAGTGCCCGAGGAAAACTTCCCCATAAACAAGAGAATAACTACACTAAAACACGATCAGAGGCTCTCAAAACTAACTCATAAACATGAGTGACTTTTGGAGGTATTTTCTTTCTTGTTGATAATAACTTGGAGACAGTTATTGACTGTTATGGTAGTTTCTGTCGTCAGTTAACTTCTTAGAGTTTTCCTATAGGTTCAAAAATGTGAAAACTCTGCTTTTGAAAGTAAATGATATTTTAAATGCTTAATGCTTTGAAGCCTTTAGAGAAATTAAAAAAGATTACAGAAATGTAAACATCGAAAAGCGTTAAAACACATAGTGCTGATACAATATAATATAACCGTCCACTGAATGTCAAAAAATGAGAAAATAATTAAAATGAAGGTGACTTGACTCAGAATCAAGGTGAAGAGGAAAAACGAAAGTCAATGCATAGGAAAACCAAATAAAATTTAGAGTATGAGACGTGGAAAAATGAGCCAGTCATAATGAAAATAGAATTAGAGAAGAGCTCCATTAAGCTTCCAGCAAAAGAAAATGAGGATTAGCTGCCTTTCACTCATGAGTCATCATGCCTCAGTGGTATTACCAATCATTATGGCATTCATAAATTGATTTCACCTGGCTTGATGCTCATTGAAACACAAATCAATGACTGATGAGCACTGGAAATGAAATCAAGTCATTGATTAATTCCCTGATATTTAGATAATACCTAAGAAGTGCTGTTTGTTCACTCATCTAATAATGAAAATAATTTATCATCCAGACCAAAATTATTATGGACATTTTTAGAAAAGAAACCAGTCCTGTAATATTTCATCTGCTTTACTAGTATCTCCTTTACTAAAGGAATTATCTTTCTTCTTAATATTATTCTTAACAACATGAAAAAGGAAGGCAGCTTGACTTGTTTTAAATTTGCGGAGGTTTTTCTGTCCTAAAAACAAATGATAGCGAGTCCCTGGTATTCAACACCAACCAGGGAAAAACAAAACGATAGGCAGAACAACATGATCATCTCTTATGTAGCAGGTTTGTCAGAGAAACTCAGGAGGATTTTCAAGAGTGACATCTCAGTGCACTTCAGACCCATCAACAGCCTGGTTGAAAACTGGTTGGTCCTAAGGAGAAAACTCCCAAGACAAAGCTAAATAGCATGGTCTATGCAGTGCAGTGAGGAGTGCTGAGACCTCTACATAGAAGAAACTAAACAGCAACTCCACGAACACATGGGGCCCAACATAGAAGAGCCACCTCAACAGGACAAGACTCAGCTGTACACCTGCATCTAAAGGACAAAAGACGCCAATGTTCACATTCCTGACTGAGAAGACAGGTGGTTGAAAGAGGATTAAAGGAGGCCATATATGTCCAGTATGAATGGCCATCACTGAACAGAGGTGGTGACTTATTTGACTCTAGGATACTTTATTTAGTCTAATCAATAGCTACCAGGTACCTCAGTCAAGTGGCTGCAAAACAAGAGCAAATCACCATCACTCCACCATTGTGCCTGACAGTTGGTATGAGGTATTGGTGCTGATATGCTGTGTTTGGTTTTTGCTTGACATGGCACTGTGCATTATGGTCAAACATCTGCAATTTGGTCTCCCCTCTGCAACAAAATCTTGTTGTTTGTTCAGATGCAATTTTGTGAACATAAACAACGATGCTGCCATGTTCTTTTTAGAGAGAAGAAGATTTCTTCCTGCAACCCTTCCAAACAAGCCATACTTGAACAGTCTTTTTCTAATTGTATTATGATAAACTTTAAGATATAGCACGGTAACTTTAGTTTGTGGAGTCAGAGATATAACTCTTAGGTTTTTCATAGTTTCTCTGAGCACTGCAATCTAACATTATGGCGAATTTGTTGGGGCATCCACTCCTATGAAGATTGCAGCATTGTGTTAACACATACCTGAATGCTTCCGACCAGCAAACTGCCAAAGCTTCAGCTTTTATAGAGGTATTTTTCAAATCACGGTATCTTTCTTAAACTTGAGAAAAAAATTCATTCACTGAGTTTTAATAGTTTTACTATTTTGCTTTTTTTCTTTTGCCTAGCCACAATCAAACAATGCTCAGTTCTCTATAGTTTTCCATTTGGCTACATTTTGGGCATTTAACATGTATGTAATACACAATTACACACTTATGGCTTCCATTTTTCCAGTTCTGCTGTTATGTTTACTTTATTCCTTTGCCATTTAAAACTCTTCTTAACAAGTTTCCAAAATCAGTGCTAATTTGTTATGTGTGAATAAACTGGAAACATGGAAACATTTTCAGACTTTTTATAACTTTTGAAAGTTTATAATATCATATAACTGTTTGCAACACAGGGAACCAAGGCATTGTTGTAAGGGAAGTGTTTTCTCAAAAACAGTCAAATCACAGTAAACTTCATTTGACACTTGCAGGATTTCTATGGAGAATACATTAGCAACCAGTTCACAGGCCACAGGGCATGAAGCTGTGCATAAATATAACATATTTGCATGTTCTGCTCCAAACACCAGGAGTCCATGAATTCATTGTTGTACGTAAGGGTAACGTGTGAATGTCAACATTATAAATTAGATCTGATTATGTCAGTTTATGTTAAAGCCTTTACTGTTCTTACACTGTTTTAGCCTTATGTGATGAAGAGAGCTTTATATTAAATCCAGCGTTTAGCTTCTGATTGACAAATTTTCAGTAGCACTATTCAGAAGTTACCCAAGTAACAGCAAAACATATGTTGTAACTAAATAAGAAACAAGTTGGGGTTTTTGTTTTTGTTTGTTTTTTTACCATTTAACTCCTCTTAGATTAACAGTACCTGATATACATGCCTTATCACCATGATCCTCCTAATTAGTCAGTAGAAGTCAGTGTGGTATGCATCTTAGGAGAAAACACGTTTGATCAGAATGTTAAAAATCAGGGGATTACGTTCAACATTATTTAGAAGATATCTATCTATATATGTTAAAATAAGACAGAAAACCTGATTTACAGATGCATATATTCACAAGTAAGCCCCCCACAAGCCGTGACACAGTTTATCATGTCAGTGCAAGTAATCTACATTTCAACGAGGTTTCCCATTCAGCACCACGTGTACTTAGACACACACACACCAATAACAATCCCACACACACACCAATTCACTATCGGCTGAGGCTTAAGTTTCTTTTTGACCACAATTTAATACGAGGCACATTTACCGGCTTCACGAGTGAGGTTAATTTAGCAAGGAGTGTTTTCCAAATCAGCACATTTCAGATATTAATCAACAGGCACGTGCTTACCTTTTCGTTGTTGCCTAGGCTCCCCACTAGTTCACCGGTCCCCGTGCCTCGCGCCCCCCTCCTCTCTGACGCTCTTTTTCAATCCGGGACAAGTCCCCCAAAACTGTCATGTTCAACCCGGGCAAAAAGGCGTCCAAAGAGAAGACAGGTCTCAATCCAATTTAGCAAAAATGTTTATTATCAAGTGCCGACCCAAAAAACAATGCTCTCAGAGAATGCTTCATGAAGGTAGATGCGCTCAACCGCCAAGTCGTCACGGATCTCAAAATGGTGGTCACACACAAACAGTTTTATAACCGGCTATCTCATTCTAGTCTAAACAATGGCATTTCAGTGCTTTC
>VVHJ01006372.1:7429-26045 GCA_015107715.1 Tylochromis polylepis
CCCAAAATATTTTTTTAAAAAAAAAAAAAAAAAAAAAAAAAAAAAAAAATTTTTTTTTTTTTTTTTTTTTTTTTTTTTAAGTTATTTTTAGCAACAGTTTATTAAGTTGCATATATTCTAGTACATCATATTATTTATCATTCAGAATATTTCATCACCCATATGTGTTTTTCTTAATGTTGATCACTGATCCATCACCATCAATGTGCCCTTTTATTTGCATTTGCTAACTGTGTGAAGCCCTCACTAGTATAACCAACTGCCCCAGTTGGCACAAAAAGATCCCGATATTGATTGATTGATTGAAATATCTGCTTTCATTGAATTTTCCCTTTAAAGAGCTCTAGATATGGATAATTCATCTGTTTTCACTTTATATTTTATATCAAAATTATATAAAACACTTCGTGAAACATCTAAACCTGTCATGGTCCTGGGTTAGACAGCCCAGTGCTTTGTGTTTTTGGTTAAGTTTATTCTGTGACTTAGGGTTTTCTGTTCTGTCTTTCTAATTCTTAGCTTTTGGTCCCTGTCCTCTGTGCTCCCTTTGTTTCGTGTCCCTGAGTCTGTGTCTGTATGTTCAGTCTGTGTGTTTCCTGTTTTACTTTGAAGGTCTGTGTCTTAGGTTAGTGTATTCAGTTTTGCCTTCCTCTGTCTTGTCTCATTAATTAGGTTCAGCTGTGTCTCCCTCCTGTGTCCAATGCCCTCTGTGTGTATATATAGTGAATGTTCTCTTGTGTTCGTTGCTGGTCTGTCTGTGTGTCATCCTGTGTGTCATCTCTGCGTACCTTCCCGTGTTTCTCCTCGTGTTTGTTTGATTAGTTTTCCCCAGTTTAGGTTTTCCTTGGTTTCGTTCATGTCATCTCCACTTCTGTTTGTGTTCTCATGTTTAATAATAAAGCTCACCCGCATCACAGCAAGTGCCTGCATTTGGGTCCTTTCCTTCACCTCACACGACTGCCAGTGCAGCCGTGACAAAACCAAATACTTTAATTTCTTGCTGTTTGTTTGCATGTTTGAATAGTGGTACAATTTACTCCCAAAGGAAAAAAAAATTAGGTTTCTAAATGCATTGTGCATCAGCTGTTGTTCAGTTTTCCAGACCTAATAGTTAGATACAAGACTACAGTCAGCAATCAAAAATCATTCAGAAAAATCTAATAACAGGGGAAATGTGGATTTTTTTTTTCCAGACTGATGTCTAATAAACAGACAGGCCTGAGGCAGACTAAGAGCAAGTATAGATGCAGTGCAATGAGTTTATGTGTGTCGCTTACCGCTTTCATACTCAGTTGTCAGTTGTAATCATTCAAATAGCTGTGCATTTACATTACATATTTTCCTTCTTTCCTGGCAGAATAGCAGTTTCAAATGAAATTCAAACAGATGCCAAAGCTCCAAGAAGCAATGTGTTTATTACACTTGAGCTGAGGCAACAGTCTGAATCTATAGCTCTGAATTCCACTTGTCAGTTCACCATTGCGGCTATATTATTTGTAAGTGCCCAAGATGGAGCGGAAGACTGAATTCTAAACATGAAAAAGACATAATATTACAATGGAGCAAAGAAAAGAAATATAAATGAAATTGTGTATTCACTTTGACCCTGTAACATCTTGTTTCAAAGGCTGTATTATTACTCAGTAAACGAAATTACTGAATATGACTGCCAAATGTAGGCATTTGAATATAAACGCAGAAAAATCAATATCATTACCTTTTGTCATTTTCTGTTTTGCTTCTCTTCCCACTGTCTTTGGTCTCAGTTGGGGAGGATTGCGTTTGAGTCTTTCAAAGAGAATCACCTGCCGTCATACCTTCGGGCATCAAAAAGCTCTTTCAGAAAAAACGCTCTAAAAAACCTCTAATAAGACATCATGCTGCAAGATAGCAGAAACAACAATGTCTGAAGCTGAATAGCTGCTTTTCTGACATGATGAATTGGTGCCAGGCAGAAACAGGTAAACATACAACAATAACAAAAATGCTATAAATAACAAAAACCATATCCCACGCTCTAATAATCTTCGTAAAAGACATTAATTTTTGCTTTTAGCAATGTGAACAGCATGAATGGAAATGTTAGTTGGTCTTTCTGTTGTTAGCTTACTGTGAAAATTTCTCAAACTCTTCAGAGTTTAAATACCATGTCTTTCGCAATCCTGGGAATTTTTCCTATAGTGACACAAGGGGGTCTGCAAACAATAGCTTTAGATCCTTAACCTTTCTTTTCTGTTAGTATATTTCTTACCATTTTCCAAGTTCACATTCAGTGATAGACAACATCAACAGTTGTTCATCATCAACAACAAGGGCAAAGATCAGGTCAGGAGAAAAGTTATTTGGATTAGAGTACACAAGCCTTTCACACAGAGAAATGGAAAGATAGTGATCAGCGGGGGTTTTTGTGTTTGTTTGTTTGTTTGTTTGTCTTCTTCACAATCCTTGTAGTAAGACTTCCAACTTAACAACACAAACTCTTTCATCTGGAACATGTCCTTGCCTGAGATAGATGACTTCTGTCAAAAAGAGCCAACCCCCATCTGAACTATGGCCAAGACCCCACCTGATTTACATGAACATGCAGAACAACACCATAAACACCCCACATTCCCTTTATCCCTTCATGGATGCGTTGAGCCCCTCCCTGACCGGCTCCTGACAGCCTCCGTGTCTTAGCTGGGCTGGAGCCACCGAATCCATCATCTTTCTCCAACTCTGCCGGTGCAGCCGTCTGATCAATGATACCACTAATAATAACTGCCACGCTGTCACCTCACCTCTCATCATCCCAACTGGCACAGCCGGGGGCAGCTCTCTGCAGATTGCCTCTGCAGATTAGGACTCCATTAGTGGAGCTATTTACCCACCTTTCCTCCCCTCAGGCTCCCCTTCACTTTGTTTGCCCACTAAAAGACCCCGTAGAGGACAAAATAACCTTTTTTTTCAAAATGAGAAATAATACTGTTTCATGAATATTGCTCCAAAGGCATCTGATAAATCTAGAGTCCAGAGTTCCTGTTCGGCACACCACTATATGCAGGATCTTCATAAAGTTTCAACTTTAAGGTTTATGGTAAGAAACTGCATCCAACTTTTCTCTCTGTGAGCCCCATTCATCATTTTGCCAGTACACACCTCCATGGCATCACCCACGCAGTCAGCGAAAGGTTAGCTTGGCACACAGCCACTCCTCTCCTCTTTTTTCAGCATTCAGCATGTAGAACCACACTTGGCTTTGCAGGAATGAAAAAAAAAGTGCATTAAATATGAACATAGAGGCTGAAATCTCTGGTTAGCCCCTTCATGCTGCGTCACTGGCACGACATCCTGTAAATCACTGGCCCTGACATCCCAGTCCATTATAGCAGTCACTTAAACCAATCATTAGAGAAAGAAGAGCCATTGCATCTCTGCCCTTCTCTTCCATTACTACTTCTATATTAATCATCTCCAAAGAGGAGTGCAAAGAGAACAAAGGTTCCAATTTACCCCCAAAACAACAATACGCAAACTTTTGTCTGCATGACTAAGTTGATTCAAACTACCGTGACGTCAGAGAGCAATGGTCAGAATATAAAATGTTGTAGAATATGAAACCTTAATATATAACCTGAACAATATATAACTTCTGGAAAAGATGAACACTGGCTCTTGTAATTATGCACAATGAGTCTTGTAAATCCAATATTCACCCAATATGATTTGTGGAAGACCAGCTCCTATTACACAATAGAAAAATAGGTATTTAAGCAGATACAAATGATCTATTATGATAATGTGACTGCTCTGCCTCTCGGATTTCCCAAAAGACGGTGAAAGTGTTTTGAAATTTCAATGCCAATCTGCCCTTACTAGGAGAGAGAAATTACTATAGTGAATTTCTCCTCTGCCAGTCCATTATCAGACCAGCTTCTCTCCAGGTAATTTCACTGGCAAGCAAGTGTAGTCCTGATAGACAGAATGGAAAAGAAAAATGTCATATTGCCCCCCGCCACTCTTTAATTCATGAGTCCTCTGCCTTATCAGACCACTGGAGTCCTGACCTGTTTTACTTTCTGCAGGTGTCCATTATGTGTGTGGGTGTTCTTCTCCCGGAAGACTTCAGGTTTTTCTTCCCCTTTCCTTAACACTGTGCAGGCTGAGGTTCCCCTGCTTCCCCCAAGGGACTGATAACACCTCACACATACTGAGTCAAGGGGATGGGATGGGATAAGTCTCTCAGAATTCAGAAATGGTTTTCCCTAAATTTGATTAGCATTTCATAGTGCTCAATTTTCTTGCCCTGCACCAAGGGCAAACCTTGGGATTACACAGTCTGCTAAGTACATGTGAGGCACACATAAAAGTGGTGTTGGCAAAAAATACTTTGCATTCACTTCAAAGTGTTTGGGGCGGCAGTAGTTTAGTGCTAGTGACAATGAGTCATAGAAGGAGTATCAGCACGGTAGCTGGCTCTACTTTGTCATAGTTTGGATTCGTCTTTGGAAGTTTCGGGTATCGTTTCCTTTGTGGTAAAAATGGCCCCTGCCTCTGGGGTGCAGTCCATCTTCTTAATCTGGGACCAGGAGAGATCTTAGTAATATAGACGCAACTGCTCCATAACAGAGGAGAATGTGAGATTGAGGTGGACAAGAGCCTTGTTTGAAGTGATGCAGACACTGCATCTCTCACCTGATGGTTAGATTTTTATTTTTTCAGTTTGGATTGGAGTGATTATGCATTGTGCTGGGTTTTTTTTATATTTAAAATCAAACTTTATATTCAACCTTTCAATTTTCTTTTTCTTTTTTCTTCTTTTATTGTTGTAATTACAGTGTTTCATCATTTTAGAAAGTTTTATTTCAGATCCCTGACACCTCATCTCAGTCACTTAACTGAATAATCCACAAATGTTAACTGACAACAGGCATGAAAAGAGCAACAATGATTCTTGATGTACAGATGAAATGGCAAAAGGGAATGTTTACAAGTTCATTGTTTATCAATTCAGTTTTACAGAGGCAGTCCTGAGGGTTTTTAATAAATTTGACTCTTTTATCTTTTTTTTAAATTCTTGATGGGGTTTTTTTTCTACTTTTTATTGTGAAAAAAAATGTATTCCCTGATTACCACCCGTCGTGTCATCTATTCTTGGTCAAAACCTTATAACAGGGGTCTCAAACTCGCGGCCCGGGGACCACTTGCAGCCCATGTCACCCGTACTTGCAGCCTGTTTATTGACATGAAGAAATATAATGCAATTTGGCCCTTGAAGTTACTTTTTTGTTAGGGAGGATTTGTTTTTTGTTGAGTGCAATGTTAAAATAAATTCTTTGAAAAGCAGTGAAGGCAGTATGAGCAGAGCGTACAAACGTTGAGGGATTGGCTGTGTTAGTTCAGTGAGAGAGTTATTTGTAAAGAAAACAATTTTCACTAGCAGTCAAAAACTAATGTGTACACTTATGTCTGCATTTTAATTTTGTTAAATACGAACAAAATTATAGCAGAAGTGCTGCCACGCATCTGGCCAGATAGAGAGGACCAATTTGTTTATTTGGTAGTTCAATGAAAGGCTTCAGTTAAGAGTGAGAAAAACAAAAATTGCATTTATGTTTACAGTTTTGTCTTGTTATACAATATTTGAAATTTAAAAAAACCAAACAAAACACTACATTTTCAGAAATATTTGTGGGTGTTTTCTTGTTTGTTTTTTTTGTATTACTTGAACACTAAAGTAGCCCTCACATCAGGTGAGAGTGCCAGCAGTGGCCCAGAGCTCATTTAAGTTTGAGACCCCTGCCTTATAAGGACCAAAATTATTTCCCTCCACTGCCATAGTAATGAAGTGGGGAACTCAGATATTAGAAGGGAGCTCAGAGTAGATGCTACTCTTCTACACTGAAGGGAACTGACTGAGTTGGCTTTGGTAGCATCATCTTGACAAAGGAAACTAGAATGTGTCTCACTTAGTGAATTTTCATGGTCGGGCTACACTGGGGAGATTATAGAGTAGAATAGAATAGAATAGCCCTTTATTGTAATTGTACACGTACAACGAAATTATGGGTGCTCCACGCCAACTGTGCAGGAGTAAAAAAATATATATATAAATAGTAAAGAGATCAGGAATAAATAGGAAACAGAAGAGATATATACAGTCAAGAGGACTATATACAAGACAAGAGAAAGGCACAAATTGGAAAGCAAAGTGGTTGGAAGCAGTGCAAAAGGACTTGGTCTGAGTATAGAGACCGTATGTGAGTGGGCTGAGTGATGAGGGTGACTCAGACCATGGCTTATATTGGGGAGGTGGGGGGATAGTGTTCGTTAACAGTCCGAATGGCCCAGGGGAAGAAGCTGTTTGTGAGTCTGGAGGTTTGGGACCTTACTGACCAGAGGGCAGTGGGTCAAACAGGTGGTGGGCGGGATGCAAGGGGTCACCTGTGATGGTCATGGTTTTGCTGAGACAGGAGGATCTGGCGATGGCCTTCAGATCTTCCAGATCTGCTCTGTTGTGGGAATACCCCTAGGGGGAGCAAGAAGAAGTGGCAAGGGATTGGATCAGTTGGGCTACTTTGGCTATAACAATTAGCCACAACATTAAAGCCACCAGCTTTGGCAGCAGATCTTTGGGACCTGTGAGTTGTGGGGTCATCGTGAAATCTGATTTTTCAAGTTTTCTTCAACCAAGTCTGAACTGGGTGCATTGTAATGTTTAAAGAGACTATTACTACTGTAATTTTGTGCTTTATCAGACGCAGTGTGAACAATGTGTGTTGCATGTCAAGTGGACCCAAGCTTTCCCCACAAATCATTGTAAACTGCTGTCTTTATGATCCTATTCTGGATCGCTAGAGTTGAATAATTAAATCAGAACATACTAATCACTTTCATTTCTGAGATTTCAGAATCCTTCAACATTGCTAAAAAGAATCGAGTGCTGCAAAAAAAAAAACACGATAATGAGGTAAACCAAAGTTATCTATAAAAGTAGTAACGACAAGGAGTAACTTACTGTTAAACATCCATACACATCTTGCTGCCAAGATGTGTATAGGCTGGTCCCATGTCCCAGGTAATATCTCCAATGACACAAAGCAGCTTTATGTTAATGACTCTGCACATAAAGATAATATCCCTGTCTATGACGGAGTATGAATAAAAACTGAGGGGGTTAATTGCACTGTGATTGAATCGAATCAAGTGAAAACAGAGCAGTTAAAACATAATTAAGAAGGGGATCTGGTTGTAGATGAGCTTTCAGTTAAACCCATAAGTCATGAAATTGATTAGGGAAGATGAGCAAAGATACCGGACGCCAAGCAAGGATGTCAGGGAATGATAGATCACAAGTCAGGCTGATCACTCTGCATCATTATGGTATGCACTTCTGCTATCAAAAGATGTCAGCTGGAAATACTGTCATAACTTTTGACCTATTGGTAAATTGATGTTGATGTCGATTTGAATCAGTAGTGAAGAGGGAACCATTTCATCAGTTTTAATATAAAGGTAGAGATATACAGTAAAATCTATGTTATTCATATTGACAGAAACACAAAGTTGGATTATGCCAGCCGGGCAGTTTAGATATCTAACCATTATGGATAGCTGCTTGTGTGGAATCTGGCAAGAGTGAGGTATTACCTGAGTACAGACTTCCATCAATCATATCAAGCAATACAATATTTTAAACTAGGGAGGCACAGCTAAGAACACAGCACCCATTTGTCTTGTCCTTCATTATGGTCTTTCTCAATTTGCATTGATTGGCTACAGAAAATGAATGTTGGCAGTGAGAGAGAAGACTGAGCAAAACAGTGAAAAGGAAAAGAAACTGTGTGCAAAGAAGAGATGGGGGAGAGAGACAGAGACATAGTGTCAAGATTAGAAGGGTAGAAAAACTCAAGCCAACAGTAATAAAGAAAAAGAAAGGTGAAAAAAATAGATAGCAACAGCATGTCAGGATGAGGAAAAACAACAAAATAACTCAGGGTTTTAGTGTGAAAGTAGAAAAAAACATGCAGCCCAATCGTGATGCAGGTTAATTACAGGTTTGGCCCTTGTCCAGCTGCTCCTGGTCACAGAGAGGTCAAGTAGGCCACATCCATCAGCAATGGAAGGCAGGATAGACTCTTAAGTGCCCCGATTCCTCCCCTTCCAGCCACTACAGAGTGATGACGGCCTTGTCTGAGATAAAGGCCGATCCGTTCGCCTGATTTGTAGCCAGTAGAACAATTTCAATACCCATCTTTGGCTTGATAGATGAGGTTCCTGTTTGATAAAGGGCCAATTTGCCATTGGGCCAATAGGGATGAAATTGCAGCAGTCGCCTTTATTTTGTCCTCTCCTCAATCCATGGCAAAAACAAGGATGAAGGGAAAGAACCACATAATGCAAAACAGACACACTAAAAATTAATCTTCATGGAATATTGCTCTCTTTGCTTGTGATTGAGTCTGAGGTTCGCTTTGATCACAAGCGCATCATGTTTTTTTAAATAGCAACAGTCAGATTTTATTACATGAGTGGCAGAAAAGACAATAAAAACATCTTTAAGGGGCTAGGCTGCTCAGCGGTATACATAGAATATTAAATGTCTCAATCAATAGGCCTGGTTCAGCTGTAGTAAAATAAGATCGCGCCAAAGGATCCGCTTCATCTTCCTGTCAATCTTCCCTCTAGACTTAAGCTTACACTGGATAACTGTTAAGTAGGGAGATGTGTCAAACTTTGGTTGCCAATCAGAAATCTACAGAATTGATGTCAGCTAGAGGGTATGCCTGTCATTACTGCTGAAGTACCTGGATCGAGTTCCCTGGATTCCAAATTACATTAAAGCAGCAGCATACTGATTGAAATCTCTGGAGATATCCATGATCCAGAGGCTGTATATGCATCTTTTCAATTTGAAGGAGTCAAGCACCCAAAATTGCCAAAAGCCTTTGGGAGCATGGTCTTCTTTGTTAACTCCCAGAACATATCTGTAGTAATTAGGACTATATATTCTTTAACTGGCAGAATTGAGGACAAGGAAGTGTGGTAGGACACCTTAATGTCATTCTTCATCTAAGTATGCTGTGCACACTCTAAGATCAGAAAAAAGACCAAAAAATAGTGCTTTTGAGAGTCTTTAAAGTTTTTTTTTCTGTTTTTATTCAGTCCATGTTGCATAGAGGGGCATGTGATGCAAAATAAATACGCTCTTGGTGTGGGTGACAGGGCTCATGTGGAAATGCTGAATATTCAAGAAAAAAAACAACAGTGACAAAAAGAGCTTATGATTGCCAGGAGCTGGCTTCAGGACACTGAAGAGTTGTATGTTTGCACATTCTGAATGCTGCTAGTGTGGTCTTTGGAAAAGAGAAACTGATTATTTAGCCAGTTCTTCCTTTTATGTCAGTGATTTCCAACAATTCCAGTCAGTAACCTGAGCAGTGTGGAGATGGACTCAGGTACTTCATAGTACCACAAGTCGAGTGACAAAAATGGGATACACTATTTAACCATCTGAAATGTTGTTCACGTCTAATGATTTTATTCTTTTAACTACGGTACTGTACAAAGATTGTAGTCTAGTTCTTGTGCCTGGCTATGTTCAGAGGAATTTTTGTTTGTTTTTTTGTTTGTTAAGCCACTTGAATCATCAGTGTAAAAACAAAGACATCTTACTCAAGGAATGAACCGTTAGAAAACAAACAGCAACAATTTAAATTGTACCTTTAGGCACTTTTTGTTTTACTACTACATCATCTGCTCCCATTTGTTTATCTGAATCTACGAAAGATGCCAAAGATAACACAGTTTGACAAACACAGCATTTTTGCACCAACAAGGTGATTCTTAAAGACCTATTATCCAAAAACTCAGCATATCTTAGCAGGGTGCACAGTGTGTCCTTTAAAAACATATCAAAACTGGACAAGTGGAGGACAAAAGAAAAGCAGCAGGCCTAAAATAAAACATCTACAGCAAAAGAACAGTATCTGACAGTCATGTGATTAAGAAAGAGAAAAACATCAAGCAATGACTTGAACCAAGACCTAAGAGATGCATCTGGTTCTTCAGTTGATCCATCTGCTGTTTGCCAAAGCCTCATTAGAAACGGTCTCAATGAAAGGGTGGCTGACAAGTGGCCATAGTTGAGGAAAAGGAAACAGGGAGAAAAGGCTGAGGTATACCAAATTACACAAATTGAAAATCAGTGGCAACAGGTTTATGGAGTAATTAATCTAAATCTTTGGTTTAAATTCTCTTCATATATATGAAGGAGGTCAGGAACTCTAAAACTGCTTACAGAAATTACAAGAAAACTTGCTTGAAAGAGTTCAGGCTGTGCTGAAGAAAAAAGATTGAAAAGGATTCAAACTTGTTATAACTGTACAACTTCTGTTTTACCCGAAATACTATATTTCCATGTGTGTTATTATAGATTTCAATAGATCACTGCATCTATTACCAGTTTGCTACCAAAATGGTTTGCCATTTATCCAGTTATCTGAAGAATTTTTAAATGCTGTCATTGCTACAAGTTCTGGATACATTGGACAGAAAGCATCAAGTATATTATCCATGTTTGAGAAATGAATCACAGATGAATGAAACACTATAGTGATACTATACCGATAGTGTGTTTGCCATTTGTGAGAAGTGCCAAAAGACAGGAGGAGTAACATGGTCTTCTGTAAGATGTGATCTAAAAATATGTGATTTTTGTCATTTTTTTTACAATCCTCAAGAATACTTTAAATTCAGACATATTGATGCAATATGTAAAATGCAATTACACTAACCATTGTTCTGATTGCACCACCTGCCTTCATTAAAGTCATGTTGTGGAGTAATACATCAAAACTCAGGTTCTCAGACAGGGATTATTAGTAATCTTGTTTCTGCCTCCTGAGTCTCGTTATGCTTGTGAATTTCCTACATGTGCACTCTGAAACATCAATGGTAAATGAATTTTAAAGAATTGGTCATTCAGCCTATTTTTTACAGACATGCGGAGAATGACAAAGAAAACCATTAAATGTATTAAAATGCTTTCAAAACATCAACTGAAAACCAATATCTACACCAAAAAAAACCCCGCAGAAAGTGTGAGAATTTCTCCCCTATTAACACGGGTCTAATGTAAACCACTTGAAGAAGAAGAAATAGGAAAAGAGAAATCTTCCATTTAAAATCAATGGTACTTATGCACCCTAAATCAAGGGCTTTCTTCCTCAACTAGACATAATACGACATAATCATACTTTTTCCCAAAAGTAGATTAATATTTCAAAGTGTAACGCTCTTTCAGTGGGATATTAAACTAATTTTAAACCCGGCTGCTGCTCAAGCCATTTGCGTGCATGAATGATCTCCGTTAGATGTTGCATTATCCGAGCCAATTTTGTTTTCATCCTGTAATCGTGTTAATCAATTCAGCTTTCTCCTGTGTCATAGCTTGTCGTGTATTCGTGTAAGTAAATAAATAGGAACACTGATGAACATTGAACACATGAAGCCTCTCATTCACGGTCACCAGCTGAGAGGACAATCAGGACAGCAGCTATTCCTGGTCACATGCCTGAGGGGGCCCTCTGTCTATTACTTTGCTAGACAATGTTCAGTGATAGAGCACTTGGCTTTTATAAGCACGAAGCAGTGAGTATTGCCCTGGTTTTCGACAGTAAGTATTTACAATGTCAGTTCTAAAGGTCCTGTACTGAATGTCAGGAAGCAATAAAAAACGCATTAGTAGTCTGTTTTGCATAACGGTAGCTGAAATCTGTCTGCTGTCTAGGGTGTATGAGGTGTTATCGTGTGTATTTGCGTTTAATATATAATTTATCTTAGATTGTAAAAGTCAAGCACTTTTACAGAGCTGAAGTGGTGTATTTATTCACAAGTCTTTTTTCACAAGAAATCTTTTAAGTAAGAAAGGCGTTTGTTTTTCTTTGTCTTCCTCTTGTATTTTTTATCTCAGCAGAGTAAGAATTCAGGTTGGATATCTTTTTTTTTTTTTTGGTAACTCATTATACACATTTTTGTAAAGCATCCCTAATATGGAAGGCTCAGTGTAATGTGTCGCCTATATAGTGACAAAATTAGATTTATTTACCAGCCATTTATTAATCATTTTGACTGGCTCTCTAATTTCCGGGCAGAACGGGTAGACTCCGAGGATGTTTGTGAGGGATGAGTGCATTTAAATCAAAGCAGGATGTAATCAGCCATGCAGGGTTTTGCGCTGTCCTTGGGGGATTTAATACTCCATTATTTAAAGCAAGGCCCCATCATTGTGAAAATAAAACAAAAAAACTGGCAAAGGTTGCACCGAGCTGTCAAACATTAGACTAACAAAAACCACCTAATTTGTGATTTGACAACATATCAGATTAGTGTTTTTAACTGGAATATTTATTCTTTTGTGATGACTTTTGTGCTGGAACATTTCTCCATGAATAAAATTTGAACCCAACAAAACTATTTGTTTGCTGTAACCTTTAGTTTTCTTTTTCCTCAAAGCACACTTTTTTTCTCGCACATTCTAAATGATGTCTTAACGGCTTAGCCACAAAACATATCCACATTCTTTCCAAATTAACACCGTATCAAATCTGCGATTGTGTTGCTGTCGTGACTCGAGTCGCCCTATATTGTTAATCTGGTTGGGAATCAGTCTGAGCTATCTGAAAATGCCAGTTTTCCAATTACTTCTGTATTTATTTATCCATCCATCCATTTTCTTAACTGATTATCCAGTTCAGAGCTGGAACCTATTCCAGCTTTCACAGGGTGAAAGGCAGGGTACACCCTGGACAGGTCGCCAGTCTATCAGAGGGGGACAGATAACCATTCACACCAATTTAGGATCACCACCATCAACCAAACATACATTTCTTTAGACTGTGTGAGGAAGCCAGAGTACCCGTAAAGAACCAATGCAGGCACAGGGAGTATGTGTAAAATTCACATGGAAACAGACCCGTTAGCTGATGGATTTGAAACTAGAACCTCATTGCTGTAGGATGGCACTGTTAACCAATCTACCACAATATTACTTACCTTTTTTAAACATCCCATTTTTTAAAACCTTTTTTTTTATTTGAGTCCTAATTTAATGTTGCATTCTATTTACTGATTTACTATTTTTTAAGTATATACTACATGTATGCATTTATTTATGTATTATGTCATGGAGACATTTATTTACCCAGACTAATTTATTTCTACCTTTTCCTTTGCATTCCTTTATGCCTTTCTGCTTTACAATGAAAATGAGGGTGCTGTCATGGCAAGTGCACCTATTGATGATCAATTGAGGGGGCCTACATTAACCATAGAACTAATAAAGACTGAGATCCATTTAGTTTTACTTAATGACTTTTTATTAAATGTAATATTATCGTTATTATTATTTTCTTTCAGTTTTGCTCCACTATGTCTTGTCTTGAACTGTGGTAAATTTTTACAACATGAAGGAAAATCTATTCTGGGGTCGCAAGCTTCACATTGTAGCTCACCAAAAGAGCAGGAGGAGTCCAAAGTTCTTATCTATAACATTTACAGGAATCACTGGTGATTGCAGTAGACTTTTTTCTAGTGTGTTTGTCTAGCAAAATTGTACAGAAAGTTGCACACTAAGCAACCTTTCTCTTGATGGAAAATACCAGACAAATAGGTAAACTGTCAAATCATTTAAATCACGCAAGTTTCCGCCTGTATAATCTTAAACTTGTAAATCTGAGGAAGCAAAACCTTCCCATGTAAAATTTGGTTCACACTGCCATCTACTGAAAGGTGACATCAACCCTTGCCACATGTGTACCTTTTCAAAATAGGAAAGCTTTTTTAAATGAATATGAATCTTCCTTCACACCAAAACGATAAAGTATTATGCATGTTGTTAGAAATTTTATTTTAAAGTCACTTTTGTGGCAGTTGCATACAAACTGTCCCTGATAGGGGCTTGTAAGCTATGCAGCTGACATTTTATCATACAGTAAATGTATCATTTCACTAACAAGGAAATCAAATTCTCCTATTAACCACTGTAGAATCTACAAATAGCAAATAAACCAATGTGATTTGATGCTGCTGGAAAGATGGTACTATTTTTTTTTTAAAGAAAAGACAATAGTGTTTACTTAATCCAGCAGAAAGTGGCACTTGTTGACTGATGGCTGCTGGGGCTGTGTGTGGGTTGTGATAAAGAAACTAGCCTGTGCAAAAATTCATCGTATCAGTCTCATGAGAATGAAGGTTGTTAGCCAAAATGCTGTGTGTCTTTCAAAAAAGTAGTTAAGAATGACTTGTAAATTTTAAATGCCATGTAAACTACCACTGCTTTGAATTAAACTTTAATGCTTTGTTCTGGATGAATAAAACTCCTGTTGTGTTATACTACACATTGTGGTTACAAGCAAACAAACCAGCATGTAGTGAATGACTGTCTATTATGCAGATAATAATGTAAATGAGATGAGTGCTTACATATGGTGCTTACATATTCAATCCATATTCTCTTTTTGTAGCTTTCTGTGGTACTGAAACATTCGACAAATATAGCAGTTGGTTCTACAATGCCCTTCCCCAGTGTCTTCTCCATAGTGAGCCTCGCAGTAATGAAATATTATTGCAACCAATCAGTGATTATAACAACAAATATTCATTAAATAATAACCATAGGCGTTGACTAGTGCTGCATTGCCATTGTAAAACTCACACAGTGATTAAAACGTGAAAAGATTGTTAGAAAAGAGAGAACTTGATCAGGATTATAGGCAGGTGTACAAAAAGTTCAAGGATTCATAAAATGACCTCGCTTCAAAATCAAACACTCACCGAAGGGTAATCAGAAAAAGTAAGAGCGTGTCAGCGGCACTTGTGCTAAAGCAATTTTATATGTGAAAATGTGTTTCATTGCCTCGGTAATTATGCCATTATCAGCATTAAAGTATTTCTAATGTTTCAATTAAAAATGTATTCTGAACAGAGATCACTGGCTCATTACACCTCGATGAATACAACAAGGGTTAAAATGGGATTTGGCAGGTTGGGGAACCATAAGATTGGGTACCGCAGTGCAGTTTGAGGGAAAAGAATTACTCAGAAACAAGTCACATAATAACTTGTATTGTGAGTTCTACTAAACATTTCTTTATATATTGGCTCTGATCAGCTGACTTGTGCTGCTACTCCCATATTCATTGCTCTAATTCAACAAGATGTAAGCAGATGTTCTATGAGCCATATAGCTGATTTCCAAGCCCTAGACACTATAAAGATAATATAAAGGTGAAATTTGATGAGTGAATCTAATCAGCATCAAACTGCCTACAATAGTATTTTCATTTAACATACAACAGAATAATTATAGGCGTACTTCAATTTATTTTGCAAGATTTTTCACAAAAACAGACCTCATCAATCATATATAGATCCAGTATCTGATTTTAAAGCTCTTAATTTGACTATTACAATACATCTAAGATTTAAATTTCCAGTTTATAAAATTTCACTTGCTAAGCAGTCCTTGCATTTGAAAATGGTCTTTCATCTTCCTTTCCTGTCTTCTCTTTCTCACGCTAGTGCTGCACATTAACTTTCTCTCTATGGGAAATAGCTACAGTAACTGTACATTTAGCTGGCAGGCACATTTCGGGACAATCTGTGCAGAAATTGGTTGTGTGTTTGATGAAATTTATTGAGCTGTTTGAAAAACTGCATTTTCTAAAAAGGTTATTCCATTTATGCTCACTCCTCTTCTGTAGCGATAGTTAGATGCTGAGTAGCACAACCGAAACTTTATTTGCATCTGAATTATGAAAGCATCACAGGAAAGGGAAGGAAAAAAAAGGGATGTGTTGAAAGTGTAAGCGAGCGGTAGGATGCAATTATTTTCTTATTACTCGGCAAGTGCAAATATCTTCATCCTGTCAGTGGAAGTAATGCCAGGCCGCAGCACATAAAAAATTAAAAAATTTGACAGTAATATGCATTAACCTGCCTATCAGATTTAATTGCTCATTAACTGAAGGTGCCAGAACGGCGTTTCAGATTGTTCCGGCCCTGAATACAACTAATATCTCCCTTTTTGAGCTTTGATTGACAGGATAGTAAGAGAGTAGACAGGAAGGCAGAGAGAGAGAGAATTGGTGGGAACGACATGCAGAAAAGCATCTGGTGAAGATTCAAACCCAAACCCTCCAGTAGCCTTTGGCAAATGGGTCACCAGCTAAACCCAGGAGCTATAGCACCCCAACTAATATTTCTTGAATTCATGCAGTTTAATCAGCTTTTTATTTTGGCTTAATTTAATTTATTAGAGCTATTGAAACAAATCTGTTCTTATCCGTTAAAACAGTTGAGCCAGTGAGTGAAACTCTTCATCCTGAGCCTATAACTTGCGCCTATCACTTTCAGAAGGAAGGTCAAGGTGTCAGATTTGTTTTCTTTCAGTGCCTGAAGGTACATTGCAAACTTCTTGGCAAAATGTGTATTGCGCATTGACAAAAACAAACATATGGAGGCAAGCGTATAATTGCAGAGCTAACACTTGGTTTCCTAAATAATAAGGTGTATGAAGTTTAATCTACCCATAGGCACAGGCACTGCTTGTTCGAGGCAGTGAATCATTGTGAACCTTTAACAGCAATCTGAATCGCATGAGAGTAAGTAATCCCACTAGCTCTGCAGCGCAATACTAGGAACAACCTTTTCGCTAATTGCTTCAGCAACAGCATGGCGACTTTCCATCACAGTATTCTGCAGTTTCATAAAGGTCAAAGATATTCTTCATGTTTTATCTAGCCTTTATTCCCCAAAACTGTGAATGGTTCCATGACCACAACCATAACTGAATTAAGAAAAGTTACACTAACTTGTAATTGCATTTTTTTTAAATATAAAAAAGCAGTCTGCTGAACCAATGCATTTCAGATTGTTTCAACAAATAGTGAAATAATGGTAGGTGTGTTAGGAACAGACATGACGTTTAGTAGTAATCGCAAAGCACGCATACACTGTGTCTGTTACACTGGCACGAACAAGTTTAGCAACAAGCTATTTCACACATATAGATATGATCTGCTCATTGATCATTTAAAGCACATCAAGAACAACAGTGCACATGGTTAAACTCAAAGTTAAGACTTCTGATCTATTCAGGCCACACCGCTGTGTGAAACACTGAAGCACTGTGCACAACCTTTGGTGTCTACTTTAGCTTTGATAATACTGTCAGCAATCACATTGCCATCTGTGTTGAGAAGCACATGAAGTAGCAAATGTTGGACTGTGTTCTTAAGGAGGAGTGCCTAAGGCTCAAACTTGTGCTTGCCTTTCAACATTCAAAGATACAATGTTACCTACTGAGTTCAGAGAGCGATACACTCCGTGACTATGAGGAAAAAAGAAAACTCTTTAAAGATGTTTAGAGCACCTTTGCCATGCAAGGTAAAGAGATCACACAAACAGCAAAAGTCTGAGACCATAAAGACAAAATTGTTTGTGTGATGTGTCTAATACCACCAGATAGGAGTGTACCTGACTGAAATGTTTAAAACCACTTCTAAGGAAAAAACAACTTCCATTGTTAAGAGGTGCTCTGATAAGATCTAATAAACCAGACAAGCACAAACATAAGCACAAACACAAGTAATTAAAAACATTTCTCTGAGGTACTCATAACCTGCCACTTCATCATTTTCCTTATCAAAACATGCTGACATTTCAGTGAAACACACTGAGTATGGTATATCTGATTTCCAGGCTTCAGCCATCCACAGCTGAATTACAAGGAGTGGGCACATTTGAAGCATTGTTACAGAGGTCTAGGTAAATTATCAAGTAAGAGGTATAGGTCAGCAGCTAGTTTGCCTTCTTTGTGCATACTCCACTGTGATTTTGAGACAACTCTAATCAATGCAACAAATTACTTTCTAATAACCACTGTCCTAGGCTCTATGTCTTGTCTCCCAGTGCAGTCTTTCATAGTAATATATACACAGATGCAGATGTGTGCAGCATTTTTAACATCATCATCCTATATCATAGTCTAATGATATGGCATTTAATAGTACCATAATGTTAATCAAACCAGCATATATACAATAAGTACAGCTTCTGTCTAATAACATTGTTATTTTTAGTGCTCTGAGTTAATATCACACTTCCCAAGTGCTCCATTACACTCACTTATAAAATGGATGTTGCAACATTGCCCCTCCTGGACCCATTGTTTGTGCATTTGTCTTTATTTACTGTTTCACTGCAAAAGATAAATGTGTTTGAAATTGATTGCTTTAATCTACATTTTGCTTACAGCACCATCTAATGTTGCAAAATGTAAAAGCGTCGGTTCTTTTCACACAGTCAGAGGCAAATGACAGTTGATAGCCAACCAGGCCAAAACCATCAAAGTATTGTACTATTCTACAAAGGAAGCACAGCTTACATTTACATTCCAGGCACTGTTAAACGGAAAGGGAGTATTTTATGATGCTGACACCAGCATATGCAAATTGTATTTAAGTTAAATAAATAATAAATTGCAAATTATGTTTGGTTAAGACTACAACAGCCATCCATCTATTCTCTTTCACTTATCAGGGTCGGGGGGGGGGGGGGGGGGGGGGGCGGTTCG
>VVHJ01006374.1:16733-31858 GCA_015107715.1 Tylochromis polylepis
ACAAGAATTTAAACAACGAGCATCAACATCCATGGCCCAGTTTTCAGAAGTACCTACACTGAGTTTTTTCTCTCCCCTCAAAACAGGCCTGAAAGACGTCCTGTAGGGAAAGTTCCTTTCCTAGGGAACATACAGAAATATCTGGGCTGCTCTAGAAAGGCCTGCTAGTTTCTAGGTGGTGTAATAGTAACTAACTCTTATAGAGCTTTATATAACACACCTCATTCACCCATTCATAGAAGCACTTCTTCTATGCTGAAGTGCTTTCTAACATTCACACAAATGTGTACTCCAATGGATGTATCGGAGAGGAACTTGTGGTTAGTATCTTCTCCAAGGATATCTGGAATGTAGACTGGAGCAGCCAGGGATCAAAGCACCAACCTGGTGATTAGTAGATGATCTGCTTCAGCCACCGCAGATGGCTAGTGGAGACTGTCCTAATGGTAAACAGAACAAAACCTGAGTGAAAATGAAGTGGAATGACTACTACTGGGAGGCTTTATCATCGAGAAATTAAGTCCAAGAAACTTTTAAGCCTTATTACAAAAAACATGAAAAGTACTGCTTGCAAAATAACTAGTTTTAAACCTCCAACTAAAAACCCAAACAACTAAACCCTTTGATTGTATTTACGTGCCGTACCCCTCTTTAGACTCACCCCTGTTTGCTGCAGGTATGCGTCCATGTAAACTATGATGGCTGCCATCAGCCATCAGCAAGCGTTATAATTTATCCAGTCTGGTATGAGACTAGTTCAATTCTAAATTAACAGTTCATCTGCATATTGTAATACAACTTCTGGAGGCTTACTGCACATTTTTCTCTGTAAAGCAAATGGTGGTGGATGGAGCTAGTTTTTTTCCCAGTAAAGATTTTAATGATGATCTGGTGGTTTGGATGCTAGAAACACGTTTTCTTTCACTCTACCTGAGCTCACCGTCTCGGTAAAAACTCCTCTTCTTTGCTCTTTGGGTGTGTAAACAGACTCAAGATCCACGTTAAACTGTGCCAGTGTCACCATCACTGCTGCTGTTGTGTTAGCAGTGTTTTTGTTTAAAGCTGGGGGCTGTGTGGGCTTAATGTTGTCAAACTTTTTATTCACACTCTGCTCCTAAATACGTTTGTATTGCAGGTCTGTATTTAGTCGCAAACGCGGGTTAAGCACTCACGTTTACATCGTTTAACACATCTGTGCGCTACAGAGCCAGGCATTGAACGAAGCACTGAAGCAAAGAATTATTCAAATTACTCGATGAATCGTTGCAGCCCTACAGCCAAAAACAGAATGTAAAGACGCAACAACTATAACTTTATATCCCAAATATACAATATTTGTTTGGGTGTACTTTCCAACAGTATCAAATTTGTACCAGAAGAGGCCGATTAGAGTAAATGGAACCTCTGTTTACCAGGCAAGTCACCGTGAACACATTCTTATTTACAAGAATGTGGA
The DNA here is from genome assembly GCA_015107715.1 of Tylochromis polylepis. Lineage (NCBI taxonomy): Eukaryota > Metazoa > Chordata > Actinopteri > Cichliformes > Cichlidae > Tylochromis > Tylochromis polylepis. The sequence continues at coordinate 18,190 of VVHJ01006374.1, forward strand.
CAGTAGGTACACCAACAGCAACGAACATGCAAAAACATTTTAACATGTCCACAAGTAAAACACCACCTTCTGGCGTTTGAGTTGAATTTTGCAGAAGGTAATTACAAAAACTACCTTTAAGGATTAGTCCGTTGCCTTAATCCACTTCACTAAAAGGTAAATTAAAAGCTGCAGCCCAATTACCTTTTTGACATTCTTTTCTTTTACTTTCTGCGTCAGCTTCTCCTCTGAGCTCTGGTGGATATTAACCCTATGCTGCATCCAGCACAACACGCAGTGTCACATTTCACTGTGGTTCAGATGTCCATTAAGAGGGTTTGGTCAGTCTGTTCTTCTGCTGCGACATTAACAAAGCTGCCACTGTGTTTTCTGAATAGTGCCCATTAAGCAGAGGGGCATTTTTTTAATATAGCTTTTCCACAGTCTTCAAAAGAAATCAACCATAAATAAAGAACTATAAACATTTGCTTTAATGACAAAAAGACTTAAGTTTACAACAAGCAATTTACACCATTACACCACGGACATACAATGTATAATACTACGCACGTAATACATTCAGAATTGAATTTGAGTAGCTAGAGTCCAAACAGTCAGCATGAGATAGTTCAGATATTTGAGGCTCAGTTCAACCCAGCAGGAATGAACCTCAGAGACCCTCCTGTGGGACTGAGTCAGGACAGGCAGCAGTTTGGCTTGAATGCATTAACACATAAAACATATGAGTCCAACAAAATGAAAGTATAATAATAATATTGTCTTTCATGTATCGAGGCATTTTTTTGCCTGTCAAAAACTGCAAAACAACCATGATCAGATGGCTGCTAGTGGTTACTATTTCATACCATCCACCCATACAGTTCTGCGCGTAGTTGCTGTTAGCCACAGATCAGGGAAAACCATTAGAGGTTATTAGCACTAATTCTGACTGGACCTTTAATAATCATGAATCCAAAGACAGACATTTTTTCCTGTGACTTTTCTTTTCTTTCTTTCTTTCTTTAAAAAAAAGCATAATATGAAGAAACATTTATAACATATGAAACGCTTTACCTCTTGATTTCATCTAGAGCTCTGGCCATATAGAACAAGTAACACAAGTAACACTCCTTATTGATACAAACGTATCAGATGACATAAAACCTAATAAACCTTTAAATTTTCTGTTTTTTTTGACGAGATTCACCTGCAAAACCTGGTGACGTGCCTCTGCCAGGTGTAGTCTACCTGTAAGCCCCGCCCAGCTCCCTCCACATCAGATTACCCTGAGAGCAGAGGAGGATTGGGGCTTACTACAGCTTTACAACTGGCTGTACTACAGCCATTACTCACTCACACCACACGACCAGTAACATTCAGTCTATTTTAGTCTACACGCCTACATGCACTTTCCTTTTCTTTCTATACATTATAACACTTGTTACTCATAGTGAAAATAAACCAATATTTGATTTTTTTTTTTTTAAGATGGCCTGTATCCGATCTGAGGACAAAACCTGTTCAGTATATATTATCATGTCATTGTCTAATTACTGCATATCTCCCGATGTGTTTTTCTGTAACTGAAACACACACACTGTCTTGTTTTGAAGCCTTTCATTATGTCAGTCACACCCCAGCTCACAGTATTTTTAAAGATTTTAGTCTGTAAACACACAGCAGAGCAAAACGTTATAGCTCCGATGTATTTTGTAGTTAATAAATGCAATGAAGTGTGTAAGACTGAGGTTTAAAATGCCAAACCGAGTGAAAACAGGCTACAGCCATGTTCACAGCCGTTCTCCTCACCTGCCCGCTGCTTTCAGCTTCGTTTGTAAACACGGTGACATTTAAATGCTCAGGCTAACGACTAAAGTCTGATTGTGTATTAAAGTCAGGAATATATCTACTCACCAAGACCGTGTTCCAGGGGGGCTCAGTTTGATTTAAACCCCGTATCTCACACGGCGAGCATCTCTCTGCTTACTGACACCAAACACCGAGCTCAGTTAGGAAGCTAGCAGCAATAATACATACAACTTCCGGCTTTGGTTTTCAAACAACTGCTTTAAAACATCCCAGGGGCATGATTAAATCAAGAAGATATTCAAGATGACATCTTCTGCTTTGCAGGTATTATAGCTTTCAGGCTGATTTCAGGCAAAACCATTCAGTTTAGATGGTCAGAAGCTTTATTTTGAAATATATATCCGGGACATCCGGAGCTCGTCTATTATTTATCCCAGTCTTGATTGAAGTATAACAGAATTGTAGTAGACTGATATAGAATGAAATATGTTTTTCCATTAAGACGCTTCCACCAGACCGCGCATGCGTGTTCTGTCTCCATCAGTGCAGTCAAGACAACAGGTGAAAACAAACAAACAAACAAACAAACAAACCCAACCTGTTGACAACACAAGCAACGGGCTTTAACTCATTAAATTAAATAAAAGGTTATTTACAAATGATCTTTTGTAGGGCCAGGATCAGATGTTAGTCTGAGACCACAGCCTCTATGGAGGAGTTTTACAAATAGTTTTCGCGTTCACAAATAGGGACTTAGGAATGTAATTCTATTTTACCGCCTTGTAGAAACTACAATATGTCACTCAGTATCCAAGAAAATATATATCTCAAAGGAATTATTTGTTTTGGGGTGAGCAGAAAGTCAGCATATTGTTTAGACTGGTTAACTACTGGATTTATTTCAGCTCTTGAACTTGAACTCTGTGTTTGTCTTAAGGCTTTAAGCGCCTCATAAAGATTACTATCAGTGATGTTTCACTTATGTTTGGAGCTGGATCACTGAAATGATTTTTTTTTTTTGTATGCTGCTGTAGCTAGAGCAGCACAGTGGCAGGGTGGTTAGCACTGTTACCTCAGCAGCAAGAAGGTCCTGAGTTCAATTCCACCATCTGGCTGGGGTCTCTCTGTGTGGCGTTTACATGTTCTCCCTGTTTTTCTTCCTTCCCACAGTCCAAAGACATGCAGTTAGTGGGGATAGGTTAACTGGAAACTCTAAATTGCCCATAGGTGTGAATGGTTGTCTGTGTCTATGTGTTAGCCCTGCGACAGACTGGCAAGCTGTCCAGGGTGTACCTTGCCTCTTGCCCTAAGACAGCTGGGATTAATATAGGGTTAGGGTTAATATATGTTAATTGCTTAAAAATTTTATTCAAACAACGTTTATGTTCAGTTTCTTGTGTGTGAATCATAAAGTTCAGAATATAATGGAAAAATCAAAAGGACCAGTAAAATAAAATGAACATACATCCACAAATATTCAGAATCAGAATGAGCAGACAACACAGTCGTACTTGAAAAAACTATTTGGCTTTTATTTGCTTTGATGGATTGTTTCTGTTTTTTGGTCTTTTTGTTCTTGTTTCTTAGATTTTTTTAAATGTAGTTGGTCCGAGTTGGTGTGTGCCGCACCTCGAAGCCAACACTCATATATGCACACCAATCTTCATTTACATTCGAAACATGACATACATAAAAGAAGAAATAAATAACTTATGTACAGGTTAGACGTGACATGATCCTCGATGGTGGAAATCAAACGTCTCTCTATGAGAGGATGAAGTTTCACAGTTCTGGGACTGCAGCATCTTACTGCTCTGGATCCTGAACCTGATGCTTTGGAGGCATCATGTTTAGAAGCACTTGCGGTGGACGATGCTGGGGCCGGCCTCATCGTATTCCTGCTTGCTGATCCACATCTGCTGGAAGGTGGATAGAGAGGCCAGGATGGAGCCGCCGATCCAGACTGAGTATTTACGCTCCGGGGGAGCAATGATCTGCACAAGAAGAAGAAAATGAGACAAATTTTATTGCCTGCTAGCACCTCAGATGTCATGGTCATATTATGTAAGGTAAAGACAGACATGATAATGAGGATCCACTGCTAAGTTTACTATATATAGCAAGTAAACTTGCTATAAAGCTCTTTGTCATTAAGATGCTCAGACGTTATTGTTTTAAAATGTTTGAGTGGTGTTATAGCTATCATATATGGGGCCAATTTTCATTGTTTCTTGTGAAACTTTACATAACTGTCTAAATGTAATGTTGCGGAGCTGAGTGACCCAATACTCTGTCTTGTGTCAGTTAGTGTTGCATTTGTACCTTAATCTTCATGGTGCTGGGAGCCAGAGCTGTGATCTCCTTCTGCATGCGGTCAGCGATACCAGGGTACATGGTGGTGCCGCCGGACAGCACATTGTTGGCATAGAGGTCCTTACGAATGTCAATGTCACACTTCATAATACTGTTGTAAGCTGTCTCATGGATACCAGCTGACTCCATACCTGTGTAGGTGCACAGTGGAGAGGTTCAGGTTAAACACAATGAAATGACAATATGGAAAGTTGTTACACTGTCTCAGATGAATAGTGTTGATGCTACGCACCGATAAAGGAGGGCTGGAAGAGGGTCTCGGGGCAGCGGAAACGCTCATTGCCAATGGTGATGACCTGACCGTCAGGCAGTTCATAGCTTTTCTCCAAAGAGGAGGAGGAGGCTGCGGTTGCCATCTCATTCTCAAAGTCCAGAGCAACGTAACAAAGTTTCTCCTTGATGTCACGCACAATCTCACGTTCGGCTACAAACAGGGGGCAAAGGTCATCTTTGAATTAAAACTTTGCACCATTTTATCACCGACAGATATTTTTTTGGTTACACATGCATTAAAACATCCACAGTTTAAAAAAAGGATGAATAAAATAATGTTATCTAAGTGAGCGAAAAGAAGTAATGTCCTGAATTTTAACCATTTGGTTTTATTTTGTGCCATTTTACCAGTTGTGACGAAGGAGTAGCCGCGCTCAGTCAGGATCTTCATGAGGTAGTCTGTGAGATCCCGACCAGCCAGGTCCAGACGCATGATGGCATGAGGCAGAGCGTAACCCTCATAGATGGGTACATTGTGGGTCACACCATCACCAGAGTCCAGCACAATACCTGAGAGCAGAAACAGAAAAGTTACAGAGAAGTTGACAGAGGTTTCTACCTGACGTATGTGATGAGTCACATGAAAAGGTGCAGAGAAGAAGTGCTAACAATCACTGCTTCTTTCTAATGTCCACATGTGTTTATTTCACTGGAAGGCCAAAAAGACAGTTTTAAGTATCTTTTTTGTCCCAAATCAACCCCAAAACATCCAGTTTACATTAAACAAAAATTTAAAAAAGCACCGTAGGAATCATTTATTTGTTTCAACAATACAGTGCATTCCACAATGTTTGGGACAAACATTTTGCAATTAATTTGTGACTTAAGCGCAGACATTCAGCTTTAGTTCAAGGGGTTTTACAAAGACTTTGTGTGAACTGTTGAAGTATTACTGCCATTTTATACACAGTCTCCAATTTTCAGAGGTGCAGAATTAATGGGAAAATTGACTGACAAACAGTTTCGTGGCAAGTTGAGGCCTGCTCCCTTGGCACAAATGAAGCATTCATAACATCGGAAACTATTTCAAAGTGTTGAATTTGTATTTTATAGCTTTTCACTGTAATTTTAATGTAATTTTAAATATGATCCCCATAGAGATGTTAGTGCAAGTGAGGGAAGCCATCATAACACTGAAATAAAAAACAAAAACTATAGAAGTGGGCAAATCAATAATCTGGTGCATTGTTAAATAGAATGAAAGCACTGACCAGATCAGCATCGCCATAAGACCCGAAGCTTAACAGAAGACAACTAAAGTGTAAGATGTCAGAATTAGTTCCTAGGTTAAAAAAAAAAAAAAAATTATATATATATATATATATATATATATAGAGAGAGAGAGAGATATGTATACACCACTGATTACACCCAAGACCAGGAGTGTTAGATTAGAGTTTGCCATGCAACATCTAAAACATCTGGCACAGTTCTCAAAACAAATCTTTGGACAAATGAAACCAGTGTTGATTTGTACTAGAATGATGCGAAGGAGAAGGAGGGAAACAGCTCATGATCCCAAGCATACCACATTATCTGTCTGACATGGTGGAGGCAGCGTTATGGCATGGTTATGTATGGCTGCCAGTGGAACCGGGCCACTAGTATTTATTGATGATATGACTGCTGATAGAAGAAGCAGTATAAACTGTGGAGTGTAAAGGGCTATAATTGCTGCTCATATTCAGCTAAATGCTGCAGAACTGATCAGACAGACACAATGCAAATGGATAATGACTCAAAGCATGCTGTAAAAGCAACCCAACAGTTTCTCAAGGTAAAGAAATTAGATATTCTTCAATGGCCAAGTCAATCACCTGATTCCAACAGAGCAGCCTTTTCTATTATAAAATACAAAACTGAATGCAGAGAAACCCAAACAAGCAGCAACTGAAAGTAGCTGCAGTAAAGGTCTAGCAGAGGAGCTCAAGGGAGGAAACACAACATTTGGTGATGTCCATAGGTTCTGGACTTCAGGTAGATAGTTGTTGCAGTATTAAGTGATAAAAAGTGTCTTTATATTTAAATTTATGTTAGTTTGCCTCTGAAAATGGGGGACTGTGTATAAAAAGTGTTCATGTAAAACTTTGGAAAACTTCTTGAATTAAAGCTAAAAGTCTGCACTGCAATCACATATTGATTGCTTGATTTACAATGCGGCGTTGTACAGACGCAAAACTACAAAAACTGTGGCTTTGTTCCCAAACTTTATGGAGCGCAATGTATAATCTGCAAATAATTTTGGATGAAAAAGTGACAGTCTAATATTGATATCATTGATTTTTCTTTAGTTTTTTTGAATGAGAAAAAAATACTGTCTTGAAGACATGGAAGCTTGTATTTCTGTGAAGCTCAGACTCACCAGTGGTACGGCCGGAAGCATAAAGGGACAGCACAGCCTGGATGGCCACATACATGGCAGGGACATTGAAGGTCTCAAACATGATCTGGGTCATCTTCTCCCTGTTGGCTTTGGGGTTAAGGGGGGCCTCAGTCAGCAGGGTGGGGTGTTCCTCAGGAGCTACGCGCAGCTCGTTGTAGAAGGTGTGGTGCCAGATCTTCTCCATGTCATCCCAGTTGGTGATGATGCCGTGCTCAATGGGATATTTCAGAGTCAGGATGCCCCTCTTGCTCTGGGCCTCATCACCCACATAGGAGTCCTTCTGACCCATACCTACCATCACACCCTGAGGAGGGGAGGAAAGCAAGTTAGGTCTGAAATTTATATTTATTGATGTCTGTATTTAATTTGTTGTAATATAATGAGTCCAAGAGTTTCAAACAGCAATTTCTCTGTAAAGAACTTTGGTCTGTGTTGTGAAAAAAGTAAAAATCAGGGCTAAGATACACTGCAAGGCCACAGAAGCTAGCACGTAAGAAAAAGAAAAACAAGAAGTCAGTTTTCTTTTTTGGTGAAATTTATTGCCCTTGCATACCTGGTGACGGGGGCGACCAACAATAGAAGGGAACACAGCCCTGGGAGCATCATCTCCAGCAAAGCCAGCCTTCACCAGGCCGGAGCCATTGTCGCACACAAGGGCGGTGGTCTCATCATCGTCACACATGTCTGCGGATTCTGGAGGAGGAAAGTCAGACGTGATGAATTTCTGTACAGCAGGATTACTCACCATCACTTAACACACTGAACAATACACCAGTTGCATGTTAGATATGAATTTAATTTTCTCTTAATAGACAAATTATTTTAACGCTAATACTTTAGCTTTAAAAGCTCAGTACTTAAACATTGCATGTGTAAAAGTAGATAGACCCCGTCCAGACAAAGCTGGACCACTCCAATATGTCATTACATGTTAATAAACAGTACCCTGTGTAGTGTCACTTTTTTCAGTATGTTTTGTTGCCTTTTTTTATTGTGACTAAAAACTGGTAACCGCTTACTGTTTTTAATCTGAAAGCTTTAGGTTGATGTTAATTCCAAGCAGTTTTTCATTTGTAATAACTTATTGGTTTCTTTCTTTGGTTCTATAATAAATTTAAATTATTACACTAAAATTAACTACATGACCAAAAAAGTGTATGACACTGTGTTTTACTACCATTGACTCGTCTGTTCTGTTTAAACTCTATGAATAATCATATGCTAATAACTATAACTTCTCCTCTTCTCCTCTCTCAGGCCTCCAGTGTTTAGATTGTGTCATAACAATTTACACAACCTGCCATGACACGAAGTCATTAAGCTGCAAACAGAAACGCTATTAAATCCCCATTAGTTTAATGATGCCTTTAAATGTCCCCCATAAACTTCAAAATACGATTTTTTCTTCTCTTGATATGCAATGTACTGCCCCTGGAACGTAATTATCCTTCAAAGGTTGCTTTAAAAAGTATATCTATTTTTTTGCTGGATTCATTGTTTTCTATTCATGAGTAAACACTGTGAAAAAAGCACTGATGTGCACTGAGAACTTGGTTAGTGCTCCAGAGTGTGTCAACTAACGTACTTGTAACTATATTATGATAAATATTATTACACGAAAAGACTATTTCAGTTTTCGTACAGCATTTGTTACGATCACTTTTTCCTCATAAAATGTTAACATACACATTGCATCCAAGCTAAAGTTAAAAGTGTTACAAATTTCTAACAGCATTTGAACACCACAGATCTAGCTCGGTCTTTCCATTAGCTACCTGTCGCAACAAAAACTGAGCTTAAGCAGACTGTGGTTCACTGCCAGCTCCCTCCACTTAACCATTAAATCCAGATTATTCTCCATCTGTCCCATTCACTTAACCTAGCAAGAAGCCAGTCTCCATTAACAGTAACTCCCCCTAATTACTGCAAACCAAAAAAAACATAAACAATCATTAACCCTCTCTCCACCCGGGAACCCCTCTCCTCCAAGCCGCTTACCTCTTTGTGTCTCAGGATGTCACAGAGGGAACTTTGACTGCTGCTGGTTCCAGCTGGTGTTGGGGTGACAGACTGCGACCACCGCGGTCCTTTTATACACCTTCTCCTCCATACCACCCGGAGAGTCCCCCCTCAGCAGACAGTGGTTTGGAATGTCCGAGTATTCGACAGGAATTCAACTGGCCCTTCGTCCATATTTGGTCGCGCGCGAGGGTCGTCGCATGCATGCATGTAGAGCCTCGCGGGCCAGCTGGGCCATATATGGAGAGGAAGTCCCCGAGAGGCTGCCGCGGAGCGCACGAGCCCGTGTATGGAGCTGGACCAGAGCGACGCACCGACCGTCACCTGTAGAATAACTGCTGCTACTAACACAAATACACGGAGTACACGCACACAAACCATTCAGTACTTCAAAGCGTGTTCATTTTTAAAGTTTCATGTTTTATTAGTATTTGAACCGAGGAATGGCTTTACTTTTTTGAGTTTTAAGTGAAGCTGAGCAAGATATAAGATATAAGTGACAGTTAAAAAAAAACAGAAAACAACACATTAAAAGAGAAGTGGAAGAAGATCAAATTCAAAGCTCAACAGTTATGTTGAAGCAGCTGATTTATTACAGGAAGTGGGAATTTTTAAAAGAACTAGAAGTGCAAATTTATTATATTTTCTGCTTTTATAATTTAAGTCTGGAGCTAAAGCGTTTCAGTAAAATCCCTACTAAAAAGTAAAAAATGTTGCTGTAAATGTTACAGGAACCTAATGGAGTGCTGTTTTTTTCTTTTCATTTAGCCTACAGAATCACTGTAATATTTTCTACTTTTACTGAGCACTCAAAGCACTTTTACACTTACATATTGCTTTCTTACCCATTCACACGTACTCTAAGCACTTTAAGCACTTTTTAGCTATCATGCACACACTGATGAATGCATCAGGGGCAATATGGGGTTCAGTATGTCATCTAAGGACACTTCACCATGCAGATTGCAGGAGCTGGGGATTAGTAAGTGACCCACTCTACCTCCGGAGATGCCCCCAAATGAAAGTTTAACAGAGTTGCAGTCAACCAGTTGAGTATAAAGAAAGCTCATTCATATTAAAAAACAAACCCTATCATTGTCATTACGATTAGAGATTTATTTTCAGCTTTTGGATGATTTTTAAGAACCTGAGATTGGTCCGAGTTTGTTCAGAGATGTGATTTGGGTTTGAACTTCTATGCACAAGGAGCAGATATTCATGCCCTGCTTTTTTAAAACAAGAAAGGCCGGGACCTCCATCACTCTAGACAGCTGCAAACTGAGACAAAAATCCTCAGAGGGACAAAAACTGAGCCAATAGTCCCAGCTGTGTTTATCCAACTGTTAACTGAGCTCCACTGAGGTGTCAAGATTCACGGGAGCGAGGCCAGTTTTTAAATGGATGATGACTTGACACAAGACTGTAATCATGAATCCAAATGTGAAGACGATGTCACCGAAACATTTGGTATTAAAATGCCTTCACTCTTACCGACAATATCCAGACAGACATGCCACTCTTTAATACAGTTAATATTGTTCTATTCATTCCTCTAAGAAAGTTTTTTTCTGACTTGCCTCAGTGGCAGGCAAAAGGTCAAAAACAGGTGACCAAAACCAGCCTCTTGACACTTTATGAGAAACCTTCACACCTCTGTAGGAGATGTTATCAAAAATATGGAGTATAAACATAATATAGTTAATACAACCACAGAGCTGATAGTAACTGCCTGCTTTCGCTTAAAAAGACACTGATGATAAACTGAACAAGTTAATAAAACCAGAAAGTAGAACAACTAAACACCAATGAATACGCTAAAAAAAACTGCTTAGATTTGTGGAAAAGTCCTTTAAAATCATTCCACGTGTTATGTTAGTCATTTACTGAAATTAAGAGCATCACATTAGAGATCAAAATGAGCCCATAGTGTAGGGGATAAATAATGGATTAATGGAATGTCACACAAAGCAAATGGAGTAGGAGTTAAATATTTAAAGTGGAAGAATAAATAGTAATCGTAGAAAATAAAGTCATTTTGATGAAGCATATTGTAAATGTCTTCATTTTCAAATACTACTGCTATTACAGTAATGGCTGACATTAAACATGAGGACACAAAGATGTACCAAATGGCTTGAAAACAGCTGAAGCGAACAGTAGGAACAGTTGCAACTGAAATGAGAGTTTAAAGTGGTACATCAAATCAGAAATATCAGTTAAAATATATGCATAGAAAGAGGTCATTTGAATTTGGAACAATGAAAGGAGCTGAAGTACAAGCACGTAAAGCTGGGAGCTGAAATCTCAGGAGAAGTTATTCCATAGAAGTGCATTCCCTGAAAGCAGAAGTCAGATTAAATGTTATCTGACTTAACATTGATTATTTTAAAATATTAAGGCTGATAGTGCCCAGCGATGGGATAAACACTGACCCTTAAAAGCAAAGTCCAAAACTATTTAGGGCACATCCTTCAGTTTTTAAATGTACTTAGGGGAACAAGTACAGAAGCAGCAGCACAATGTAGAAAAGGCATCCTTAAGGTCAACAGGTTATTGTTAATGATGCATCAGCATGTGTGCAACACAGCAGCTGGTTGAGAGGGAATATAGAAGGAATAGTTCATCCTGTTTCACACTACATACAGTTTGAAACCTTTATATTACAAAATATAAATGTACAATGGAACCAATATCTACAGCAGTTGAAAGTAATAGAATACAATGTAACTAAAGTGTTCTTTCAGTTTTGTTATACTATTTTTCCCATTTCTTTCATTTACCATCTCCCTTTTTTTGAAATACAGGAAGTCATTTGTAAATTATTTTGGGGCCATTTTTCTCCATTTCAAAATATAAAAAGTAAATTACCCACAACATTGGAAAAATTAGACTCATACAACATAAATTGACAGTTATGTGCAGCTCTTGTGCCAATCTAATCTACTTTGACTATTTTTAGCAGCGCTGGATCCTGAAAGCTGTCTGTAGCCTGTGTAGCTGTGAAAGTGGATCACTGCGGAGGATCTCTGTCAGCGTGACAGTCAATCAGCCAGAGGAGCTCAGATCTATTTATAACAAACATCTGCTCTTTGTCGCCCAACAGGAGGACGCCCTGATGAATACAGGGCAGCTTCTCGAGCCAGTATCTCAGGTCTGTGTCACTTTTTAAGTCTGCTATCTCACCTCACATGAAAACAAAAGGAGGCAGGAAGTGAAAGCTTTATTTTTTTTGTGGAACTGTTGTCATAATGTTCTCTGACTTGGAAGACTATTTCAGTTTTAGTGGCAGGTTGACCTACCCTGATCCCCTGATCTTACTTGGTATGTCACACTAAACAGCATTCAGGAAGATCTCTCTGTACTCCAATTATGCTGCATGAGTGTCCTTATAAACGATTAAGGCTTCCTTATAAAATGGGGTGCATACTTACAGCATGCAAACATGTATTTTGTATGTCTGTATCCACTAAGAATCAACACACCCACACATTAGAGCAAATTTGATTCATTGTCATAAGATAAATGTGTTCCAAATGTGGTGAATGGTTTACACTGTAGGTATAAGTGGTGAATGTTAATAAAGCCGTCATACATTCTCTCTAAAAAAAAAACTTTGATACAAAGAACTGATATCATGTTTTGCTTCACTTTCTCAATATGGTTTTCTTGTCTCTCCTGTTAACAAACAACTATTTTCTTTACAGCAACACTTCTTTTCCAAATATGTACATTTGTCACTATTGCTGCTTTAAAATTGTTTAGGAAATGTCCCTAAAGGTGAATACATGAAAACAGAAGCCAGTGAACTGTGTTTCTGGAGGACACAGCTGCTTGTCTTTGAGGAATACTAGGAAAGTAAATCCATGCTGAAAAGTACACTAAAAACCAACACATTTATTTAGAAAAGAGCACAATTTAGCAACATCTTGAAAATGATTAGAATGCAAAGAAAAGCTGAAGTGCACAATGTTTAACTGGTGGGTTTGGTGGTAGTCACATCTGGGCTTGAAGGTAATGTTCATAATTAGCTCGAAGCACAAATTCAAAATAAGGCTTTGATTTCAAACTACTGAGCTCATCCAGTTCCAGGAGGTCTTTGATGTCGGGCAGATAGGTCTGCAGAGAAACGCCTGGAAAATACAGAAGAGTTCACCTTTTTAGTAAATACAAGTGTACTTTTCATGTAAGGATACATATGATTTGATGACCATACAGATAAAGAAAACTAAATTCTTTTGGCTCACGACTGTTCATAATATACTCAAAAACAAAAGGGAGGGATTAAGTAGTCCACCCTTTAGAAGAGCTGTCAACAGAATGTGTAGAAGAGTAAAAGCTAAGGCATCAGCTGAAATGAGCCAGCTGGGATCTGACTTCATGCTGCCAGAACTAAAAACTATGCTCTAACTTTGATAATCACATGTAGAGAAGTATTAATTTATATTATGCACATTTTTTTTTTTTTTTTTGCCTGTCCCATTTGGTACTTTAGCAATTAGAATTGTTGTCTGAAGGCCAAGAAAAATGCCCAACAGATTTATTTTTTCAAGTGGATCAGTATGACCCAGGAGATGTTACCCAGTATGCCATACTGATCTACTTGATTGATCTTTATTTATTTATTTATTTTATTTTAAGTTATCACAAACTGGACAGACATGACTGGGGGATAGGAAAGGGAGAGAGAAAGAAAGGGGGTGGGGGGAGCAGAGAGGAAGAGGGACAGTGAAAGGGGACACCAAAAAATCCACTGGATCACCTCCTGAAAGAAAACGAGAAAACAAGCAAAAAGAGAGCAACACAACAGGGAGATCACAGCAACAACCTACATAA
>VVHJ01006384.1:14056-28583 GCA_015107715.1 Tylochromis polylepis
CTCCTGCGGGGTGATTGGAAAACGTGTGTGTGTGTGTGTGTGTGTGTGTGTGTGTGAGAGAGAGAGAGAGAGAGAGAGAGAGAGAAAATGGCTTCCTGATTCTTCTTCTTCTGTTCTCCTTGTGTTGTGTTTTCTGTTAAACCTCCCTTTCTCTGTCTTTTTTCCAGGAGGTGCTGCTGAAGCGAGCGGCCGACCTGGTGGAAGCTCTGTATGGGATGCCCCACAACAACCAGGTGAGGGAGCACCTTCACTATGACCTTTGACTTCTTCAAACTCAAACACATGAGGAAACAGCCCATGAATTCAGTTCTCAGAAAATCACAGAATATATATCTCAGAAATATATGATGAATAATGATGAGAAAAATGTAATAATGAGGGTCTAACAGAGGACAGAAATTTCAGACTCCTGAATGAAAAACTGTGTTAGACTTCATACGTCACCTAAATCAGGGAATCCCTGCATTTACTACACAGACAGCTTCCCCCGGGCCATTCAGACCATCAACAAACACTACCCACCTCACCAATCTGAGCCATGGTCTGAGTAACCTTCATCACTCACTCCAAGCACTTTGCAGCTATTTTGTTCTCCAGTGTTTGAGTTCTAATGTTTTTGTATATATTCCTCTTGATTATATAGATGTCTCCTGTTTGCTATGTATTCCTGCTGTCTTACTATTTATATTTTATTCCAGCACAGTTGGTGTGGAGCGCCCACAATTTTGGTGAACATGTACAATGACAATAAAGGGCTATTCTATTCTATTCTATTCTATTCTATTCTATTCTATTCTATTCTATGTGGGGTTTGACTAAATTATCCAGTGAATATTTATGCTGCAAACGCTTCAATATGACATAAACATGAGATTCAAAAATCTCTAAAACCTCAACATCATCATACATCCCGTGAACCCTAAATTTAGTTCACTCGTGGGAACCGCAGAACCGAGATTCACTGCTGTCCAACATTTTCATGCCAACAGTGACTCTTACAAAATAACGTCCCGTCCTCCCCTCTTCTCGCAGGAAATCATCCTGAAGCGAGCGGCCGACCTCACCGAGGCGCTCTACAGCGTCCCTCGCAGTCACAACCAGCTGCCGTCGCTCACTGGCTCAGCCGCTCACTCGGGGATGATGGGAGTGAACTCATTCAGCAGTCAGCTCGCCGTCAACATCTCCGAGGCTTCGCAGGCCGACCAGGGTGAGAGCACGCTGCTACCCATGATCCTCTAAGGAGGGGATAGAGGCCTCATGGTTTATGCCGCATCACAAGTGTGCTCAGTAGACTGCATTAAAGACAAGTGAAGGCCAAGTAGACTTCGTTAGAGACCAGCAGAATCCAGCAGGGACAGGGAGTTCAGTATAGTTAAGTAAAGTCCAGCAAAGTGTTCAGACACCACTTCCATTAAGAGCCAGAAAGATCAAGAGACTCTTCAGTTCAGTAGAATATCCCGAGTCCAGAGTTTGGCAGACTGCAGGAGACTTCAGACTCCAGAGTTTAATAAAAGCCCAGTCAGCTTTAGTGCATTACACTTCTATGTGCTCTAGTAGACTGCAGAGGTCAGTGGTCTCCAGTCCACAACTGCACTAAAGTTCAGTAGATTCCATGCAGTCTTCAGTGGACACTACTTTATTAAAGTCCAACAGACTTGAGTTTAGTAACGTTCATTAAAGGCCCGAAGATATGTCAGAGCCCACTTTAAATAAGAGTTTGAGAGCGCAAAGAGCAGTGGACTTGGTACTCTGCTGACTCAGATGTCAGTAGATTTCAGTAGAGTTTATAGCACTGGTCCAGAAGAGTCTTGTAGACTGCAGAGCTCAGCTGAGATCAGCAGGCTAACAAAGACATTAGCAGAGTTGAGTAAAGTTCAGTAGAGTCCAGCAAACTTTTTAGGATCCAACTTTATTAAGAGTCTGAGAGTTAAAAAGAGTCTTTAGAAGAGTCCAGTGGACTGAGTGGTTTAGCGGACTTCAGGAAAGTTCAGTGGACGTCAGTAGACTCCAGTAGACACCAGTCCACTTTAAATTTCTGTAGAGTCCCGCAGGCTACTTCATTAGAGTTCATGAGAGATTGTATGACTTCCATGTAGGGTTGAAGTTCACACATCTCTTTCAATTATAAAACTACACATCTTTATTTTGAGTGAATGCAAGCGTCCACAGATTACAAAAGGGCTCTACAGAGTTATTGTTGTGGACTATTTTCAGCAGTACATTAATTCATGTTTATTGTTTTAGTAAGTACCTGCTATCAGACACAGTCAAAATAAACAAGAGTACACTCACTAAAGTGTTTCTACAAGTTTTTGGACAGCAGTGGAAATCTGATATATCTCAGTTCTTGTTAGCAGATACATTCGGTGGTGTTTCCACTGCAGCTCTGTGGGTTTGTTATCCTCAGTGTTTCCTTTCAGCAGTCAGTTCTGCTTCTGTCAGAAACGCTCAGGAAAACGTGCAGCAAACAGCTTGTGAACGCGTCGACAGGAAGCAGACCGAGCTGCTTTTACTCCCCAGACACCCCCCTCCGCTTCCACCACAAACCATGGCCTGGTTTTCCCATCGGCCCGGCAGCGAACACCTTACAGGAATCTATGAGGTCATGGGAAACGAGGTAGCAGCCATGCTGAAAATTCATAACTATGGTCCAGTCGGAAACATTACACCGAGGATCTAATGCCGTCCTTCCCGCTGTTATGAAGTATGAAATGGCTCTGTGTGCCCCTTGCAATTATCCACCATGATTAAAACATTAATAAAAACAGCAGCTCCCGAGCCCAGACCTTATCAGGCAGACGAGGCAGGTAATTTACAGCTCCAATTCAGCTTGGCCTGCTCAGCATCATGTTATCCTCCTGCAAGATGAAGGCTTTTTCCTCTGGAGTCTGTCTTTCTCAGAGCTTATGGGGTCATGAGGGAAGTCTGATACCAGGAAAAATACCCCCAAGAATTTAGTTTAAAAAACTGCCCACTTTTAGCCTTCTTTATAACTTTGCATGTAAAGCTCACAGAATCATGGATAAGGCTTAATTTTTTAAAAACGTGTATTCTCACTTCCAAGTAAATTCCCTGAATACCTATCGCCCTCACAGTACTAGCCGTGAGCAACAGCAGCTAATGTTAGCTTAAAAATGGAGTCCACTAACTGCTAACGCCACCAAACGACTGTTTCCCAGCGAAACACAGAGTAAGGACAGGATCCAGCACTGATGTGGCTTCATGTAAGATTTAGATAGTAACAGTGTTAGTGAGGAAGCATGTTAAAGTTAGCTAACTGTTAAATGATATGTTGGCTAGCAAGTAGTTTTTCTGCTTTGGGTCATAAACTAAAATTAGCTAACGCTAGCCAAAAGAAATGGAGTTTTGTCTAATTGGGAATTTCGGCAGTCACAGGGCATTTGAGTCATAAAAGATGACAAACTACTAGGAATCCAGCATAGCAAAATGCTGTCTTTAGTAAATGAGGTTTGCTAACTCTCAGACATTGATTGAACTGGTTGGTTTAATTTAAAAATCAGCGAATGCTACAATTTTACCAGCAACATATTCTTGCTGCGTTGCTAAATTACAGCTAGCTGGCTAGGCTTAGCTTGCTTCCTAACATTATTGCTAACATAGAGACACTACTTGATGATTTCTGTTGTCATTACACTGATACTCAGATATATGATATATATATGCTGTTCTTTAAACTAGTGTAATTACAGTACATACAGTAGAGTAGCAGCAGGACAATCTGTATTAGTTTTTTTGATTTGAGACAGAGAACCGTCATTGGTTTATTCAGAAGGCAAAGCAATTAAAAATATAGAGCTTAGGTTATAAACACTCTGAAATCCGGTACAGTGACAAAAACAGTATATAAATGAAGTTTTAACTGATAAAAAAGTTATAAACTCTGAAGGACTTTGAAGGAACTTTTTTAGTCATTAATATTTGTCATTAAAGATGTCATAAACCGTCCACCCGCAGGTCTGCCTCACTGTTTACACAGTGAAATCCAAACTGTCCCTTAACCAGCTTGTCTGCACCGCTCTGCAGCAAACACGTTTCAGGCTTCAGTGTGAATGAGCACGCAGGATGTGACCTGCATCCGATCTGCTTCCCACGCTGCGGTGGCGAAATGGACAGGGAGCGGGAACGCACCAAGACAAACACCACCCAACACTCAGTCCATTTGTTAAGGCATTATTTTTTTTTTTATTAAAGAACAATCCTTACATTTACTCTGAGTGCTCGGCCGCTCCCTGCACTCTGCTACTCCACATGTGTTTCCCATCGCTGCCTCTCCTCGCCCTCGTCCCTGGGCAGCGCTCCATCAGCCGCTCCTGCTGGGAATTGCGTTGGCCCGAAATGGGAAGTTGGGGGAAAGGGAAGAGGGTGGAGGGTGAGGCGAGAGAGAGGGCGTAATGTGCTACTTGGCACTCTGTTAGCTCTGCTAAGCAAACTCGGCCCGAGGTTGGTGGGAACTGTGGAGCCTCAGGAGGGGGTCAGAGGTCAGGCTGAGTGCTGCGGGAACATTGGTATTCAATGCATCTTGGATGAGGGTCAATCAGTGGGAGCATGGGGGGGTGAGAGGGGAGAGAAGGGAGAGTGGAGGTAAGTAAAAAGCAGGAGTCAGGTGACAGATGAAGGGCAGACCTCGCCTGCAGGGAGGCGAGCGCTTCATAACAGGAGACCAGCAGTGACAGGCAGGATGATGTCACTGCTGAGGTCACAGCGAGGAGGTCAGCAAAATGTAGGGTAATTTGTAGGTTTTCTTTCTGTGTGAGTTGGCCTTTTGTCAAACCAGTTTTAAACTGCCAAGCATTTGCATTCCAGGGTTAAAAAAAAAAAAGATATTAGTTTCGTATTCTGTTGTTTATTCTGAATAATTTTCTCTGGTATTGTTTTCACTGAAATCTAGTTTTCTGAAAAGTTTTCTGGGCATTTTTTGGTTGTTGTTTTTGAAAAATGACTTTTAGTACAAGATCATTATCAAGATCTTCTGTTTGTGGTGGTGATGAACACTGGTTTTTTCCTTTCTGTTTTCATGGCTCTGGGTTCAGTTTCACATCACTACCTGTCAGTCTGGTTTGCCCTTACAGTGCTTTGACTGTCTTTCTGCATTTGAGAAAAATAAATAAAAATACTCACGCTCAGGTGGGCTAGGCTTTAAGGTGGTACGAGACCAGAGTCAGAAGGAGGCGGCTGGGGTGGAGAGAGGCTGTACAAAAAAGTGAACTCACTTCTTTAGCCATTCGTCTGCTGGTTTAGTGGTTCTCAACCAAAGGGTGACCCGATCAATCAAAAAGGTCATGAGATGATTAATGGAGTTAAAAACTGAGAACACGTTTGTTGTAAACATTTTGAATAATTAAGGGATCCTACTGAGTTTAAAGGAGAAGGGGCTAAAAGAACATTAACTGATGCACTGCACCAACTCAGAATAAGATAGAGAAGGATTATTTTGAGCTGGGAAGCATGCAAAGCTACTGTAGCAGAGTCCATGTGGAGCTGGAGTGGGTCCAGTTCAATCAAACTGTGAGAAATTTAGAGGGACAGTTACTCTTGGAAGTCGTCACATCAAAATGGTTAAATGTTTTTTGAATTTCACAGTCTTAAAGTAAAGATTCATTTCGTAATTATCAAGTAATGATGAGAGATGACTGATTATCTAAACAAACATTGAAGTCAGTGTGTGGACACATGATGAAGAGCTGTACTTCTTCCGCCTCTTAGGCTATTCCCGTAACTCAAACAGCGTGTCTCCCCGCGGCTACGTGCCAAGCTCCACGCCTCAGCAGTCCAACTACAACACCATCACGTCCACCATGAACGGATACGGGGCGGGGATGACCAACCTGGGCGTACCTGGATCCCCCAGCTTCCTCAACGGCTCCACCGCCAACTCCGCTTACGCAAGTGAGTAACACGCTTAAATATTACATTAACGAAACCAAACCTCATCCATCCGGGAGGCAGTCAGCAGGAGGGATCATTTACAACTGTGGCTAAAATCAGACGTATTTATGCTCCAAAACACACAGCGCTGTTCCTGATGCCCCAAATACTGATTAATCTCCCGTGGGGGGGAGAAAAAAAAAGAAAGAAATCTGTGCTTGCTGCTTAAATCTGCATTTGATGCCACATTACCAAAACCTGCATTAAAGCTATGGACGCTGCTCGTTTATGTTAATGCTCTGCTGCTGGCTGATGTTTGAATTGAACTGTAAGCAGTGAAAGAAGGTGGAGTGTCAGTTGAGTCGTTGAAACGATTAAAGTCCGTCAAAATTTCATGTAATGAAATTATGGCAGTTGAAGCTGTATCGGTGCATGTAGTTGCGTGTGAAGGTAGCAGCTTAAGGAGATGTTGGAAGTGTTGGGTGAAGCAATAACGGAGGCTTAAGTATCCAAGTAACATGAAGAACCAGAACTAAAAGTTTAAAAACAAGAGGATACGAAGTTTTACAGCAAACACAGGAATGAGAAAGAAGTCATTTTCAGCCAAGTGTCAGCATATTTAGGTGTTTTAAGGGACTCAGGAGCCCGTTAACTATGTTCAGTGAAAGCAGCTATGATTATTGTGGACTAGCCTGGTAAAATATCTACAGCAAGGCCAATATTTTAATGTTAAAAAAATTGGATTTGAACTAAAATTTCTTCCCTCACCTTTAGCCCACCTCTCCACCCACTGGGCTGGTTTGCTTTTATCTTGCTGAGAGAGAGAAGAAAAACAACAGCACTAAAAACGTTCCTTCATCTTGTCTAATGCCTCGGTGGAGGCATCATATTTTAATGAAATCCAGAGTAATTATGAGCAGTGATTTGGCAAACAGCTTTAAAATGTTAGTAAAAGGCCAGAGGATCTTTCTCAAGTGTGAACGTGACTAAGATACCGAGAGTTGTTGAGTGTCGGTACCTAGCTTGACACCACATTAACCAGTGTACTGGACTTCTTGGTATTGATGATATAATCTGAATGTGGTTTCACGATACTGAAAATAAAACTGACTTGATGGCAGATTGATGATGGCGTTGTGCACAGAGCGATACGAGTGAACAAAAGTGAAGCGTTTCCCGCTGCAGGAGACGAGTCGATGCTTCTGAGTCGGCCGTGTTGTTCGTCAAACTTTACACTCGGCTCCGATTAACATGCCTGGAGTCGGAGCAGCGGCATAGAAGGCGCAGGTGTGTTTTGGAGACTAAACTCGCCCGCGGGGAGCGCTCCATTGTTTTGGCTTCTGTATCAAAGAGCTCAGCGAGTCTCAGCGAGACTCGTTTAGAAGGTAGTGAGCTCAAAATGCGTCTCCTTGCCAGGTGATGTTGTCGTCCCTGGCGACTAAACAAAAGGTGGGCTCACATCTCGCCTGGCTGAGCTACAGTTTCCCGCCGCCGAGGGTCTGAGTGTGTGTGTGTGTGTGTGTGTGTGTGTGGACTTAACACTGCCACGCATTGTTCACCTCCTCCTTCCCTCCTCTGACTGTCCCCCTGTCCATACTCCTCCTCGCCCATCCCCTCCACCTCCTCCACTAACCCCACTAACATCCTCACTGCATCCTTCATGCATTCATGCATTCACGCTTTGGGCCGAATCCATTAATATCAGCTGGAGAAAAAGGAATGGAAAAACAACAAGAAGGAGCCAAGGAGGAGGAAATGTGAGGAGAAAGAAGCAGCGATCCAGGACAGACTGATGCTTGTTGGCATGAAGTGATAAATCACATTTACATTCCCCCGCTTCATTTTACAGTTCCATGTTCAAATGCTGTCCTTGAATCATTACAGAGACACTGTGGTCCATAAACTCTGTGGAAGCTCTTAAAGGAACAGCTCAACATTTGGACAGATGTGCTCCAATCTCTGCGTTTCAGAGACGGAAATTAATCCACCAATGATTATGTAATCAGCACAGAGCTGGAGCCTTCTGCCATTAGTAACTTCAGGGTCATGTCTGACATTTTACTGGAAATTTGAGTATTTCACAGTAACCTTTGGGGTAGCAACACATCCACCATTAAGATACATTCCAGAGTCTTGACTGCAGAGATGGCAGCTGATTTCAAAACAAACCTTCAGTGGAGAGTCCAGATGTGGTTAGCTTAGCATGAAGTTAGACATCACATTATGTCATGCTTGTTTGACAGACTGCACTTTTATTAATCATCCGTCCACATTAATGTCACATCCTCGTGATTTTCCCAGAAAGCTTCTCAACACTAAAGTCACATCTTCAGTTTAAAGAATACTTCAGTGATTCAGAGGAACGAAATACTCGAAGCTGAATAAGTAAATCACGAGGATGTGACTGTAAAGAGCTGGAGATGAGCAAAATATTAGAAATTTAATAAAAAAGAAAAGGAGAAAGCACCTTATCAGCAAATAAATCTGACAAATCTTCTGAAGAACACATGAAGATGAGGTGACTGAGTGCTTCAGAGCAGCTACGAGGTTCAGGATTTTACTTTAACTCGTACTTGGGCTCTGTTTCGTTTAAATGCCGGGTCTGCTCAGGTCAAGCTCAAGTCATCACTGATGGACAGCTCCAGCTCTGCGCTGATCACCGATAGATGATGATCAATAAGATTTTCTCTGAAAATGTTGAACTGTTCCTTTAATCGGAAGTCAGCAGGAAAATTCAAAGCTGTTCGCCTAAAGACACAAGAAGAGTAAATGAGTGGGTGATTTGTTAAAAAGGAAAAAAGTCAGTTTATCGCATGATGTTAGACACCTGCCTTCACACACACACACTCACACACACACACACCTGTGCAGCGTGTGTGGATGAAGCTGCTGCTGCTCTCAGGTTGGTTTATTCCAAACAAGTCCTTCAAGTTATGGATCAACTTTGCCAGATGTGCAGCTGTTTGTGCTCGGAGCATGTTTGTTCCTGCAGACCTCGGCCGATCTGAGGCAGGGACCCATCCTTCCTTCTCCTCCTCACCCTCCTCTTCATCATCCTCCTCCTCCCTGCATGATTCGCCTCATCTCCGTCCGATCGCTCACCTCCTCCTGTCTGTCTGCCTGCTCGTTACCGTCACGTCCTCCTTCTGTAGGACCCCCTCCCCGCACCTTCCTACCCCTCCTTCCCTTGTCTTCTTCCTCACCTCCTCCTCCTCCTCTTCGTCTACTCCCATAGGCCCTTATTCATTCTCTCCTGTCCATATGGTTTCTGCAGTCAAACAGAAGAGCGCCTTCGCCCCTGTCGTGCGGCCACAGACCTCCCCGCCCCCCACCTGCACCACCACCAATGGCAGCAACCTCCAGGGTGAGCATCCCACCCCCCTGTCCCGCCTGTCAGCACCCCCGCCCCCTGCTGTCCTCCTGCCCGTGTCCCATCAGGGCACGCAGGTGGACGTCCACGCGGCGCCGCTGTATGAGAAGGACTCTTTCTGTGTTGCGTGTTGATTCCTGCTTTCACACACTCGGAGGTCAAAGTTGATCCATAACTTCTGGCATTTTGGGGAATTTGGACTTAAGCATATATATTTTTTATAGTTAATACAGCTGCAAATTTCATCCTACAAAGTATTTTTCCTCCATAACCAAGTCCTATTCTTTAGCTTTTATTTGGCTCAATGAAGTCCAAGAATCCGTCGTAGATCTGTCTTTGCAGCCTTATTTCAACATCATCTCTCAGTTTTATCCGAATATTGTTACAACACAGGCATTTAACTGATTTTATTTAACTTTTCAGCGCTTCACAGAAAGACTTGTGTTAAATGAACCCTAATTATTCTGGTTCCAAAGACTGGTGTTTACACGAGACGTCTCTCAAATCTTTTCGACGCGCCCCTCAGGAAGGCGTTTTTATTTAAAACTGGACATTTTTTCACACTTCATGAAAAAACATATTTTAGGTCTTGTGAAAACCACAGTTGTAATCACAAAGACGTTTTAAACATTTCTGAATGGGCAGCTTGAACAGTAAAATATTTCACGACAAAACCTTTGTTATGTTAAAGTACATGTGACTTTATGATTTGGAGTTTCTGACGCGAATTTTAGAAAAACTGAGGCTACATCCGCACGTACTCGGCTGAAAAAGGATCTTTTGAATTTGCCTCACAACATCAACAGTGTGGACCTTTATCTCCTGTTTTGATATCAAACTGTGCATCATGTCGTCGTTTGTGGGCTTTTGATTGGCCAGCATTTCTTCACAGTTAGGCAGAGGTGGCAAAAGTACAGATAGTCCATACTTAAGTAGAAGAACAGATACTAGTGTTAAAAAATACTCCAGTAAAAGTTGAAGTACTGATTCAACTTCTTTACTCAAGTAAAAGTGAAAAAGTACATGATCTGAAATATATTCAGAGTAAGAAAGTAAAAGTAGTTCTTTGGAGGACGTTTCAAAGCTAAATGAACCTTATGCGATATATAAAATAATATCAGTAGATGGGAATACAAACTATTCTAAATTTGAATTCTCATAAATATTCTCAGCTTGAATCAGATGAGCAGAGAAAAGGAAGGAAAACAAAAAGTAGTTCTATTTTCTGTCGCCTACATTGTGTACAGTCAGGGGTTAAAGTGGATTCAGCAGGTGGAGGAACACTAAAATCGTACACACTGAGCTGTAATGGCTCAGCGTGGGGGAAAGAATCATAACTCACAATAATTTCTATTGAGAGCTGCAGTAGGTTTTCTTAATGTACAGGCTGTGATCAGCTGATTTAAATCCATCACAGTTCAGCAAACTAACCTGTTTATCCTGCACTAACCTGCAGAGCCTTTAAATAACACAGTCTCCCTCAGTTTGATTTCTTGCACGTTTCACAATATGAAACAACATAATGTGACATGTACAAACCTAATATGTGATTTAAAAACATGAGGACTTACATGTGAGCTTTAAATGAGCAGTCCTTCCCTTTAAATCTAAGCTCGCTCCTTCCTCTCCTGTCTTTCTTATCTTTCTCCATCTCTGAGTGAAGTTAGGTCTCAAAACAAGGAGAAAAAAAAAACACCAGCCCACTTTAACCCCTGACTGTGACACACAGTTTTGCTTCTATCATCTGTTTTTATGCGACATCTCCTGGTGATTAATAAATGAACAGGACTGCCTCTCGTGTGTTTCTGTTTAGGCTCAAATCGGTTTGATGTTGGGAGGCTCGCAGCGACGTGAAATAATAACTCCTCAAATACACTAAACCAAAAGTAAACCAAAGCTTGTTTTGAAAATGTAAGGAGTAGAAAGTCCAGATATTTGTTTATAAATGTAGGGAGTAAAAGTAAAAAGTTGTCAGAAAAAAAACTACTCAGGTAAAGTACAGATACCTGAAAATTCTACTTAAATACAGTAACGAAGTATTTGTACTTCGTTACTTCCCAACTCTGCAGTTAGGGCAGCGCTTTAGATCGGGTTTTGCATTTTCATGTGGACAGATGGAGACATTTTTCAGATCAAACTAAAAAATCCCGTGTACGTGTGGACGTAGCCTGAAATGCTCAGCGAGCATCACGAAACATGAGATCTGACTGAGTCTGTGTTGTTTCAGCCATGGCAGGTCTCATCGTGCCCCCCATGTGAGGAGGATTCTCAGCCAGGTACCGTCAGACTCCCCACAACCCTCCCCCAGCCTGAAACGCCACAACAACGTCCTTCCCATCATCCCTCAGACCGACCCGTCTGACCCAGAGTCCAAACCCGAAGTTGTTCATCAATTCAGTCACCATCAGCCGAGGACGTCGGTTCTTCCTGCAGCCGTTGCAGACACCACCACCGAGCGTTTACGAACCTGGAACAGGAAACGTCTGCAGTGGCTGCGGGCGGAGGCAGCGCTCGCTCAGCGTGAACTGTGGGTGGAGGGCAGGTGTCTGCAGTACTGCATGTTTTGCTGAGATATTAAACAGGTTGCTTTGACTTGAGAAGTCTGTGGAGGCTGAACAGGTCTCGGATCAGTTCGAAGCACTGTGAGACAGGAAGGAGGCGTGTCCACTGAGAGCATCTGTTCTAAGCTAATCGTCATATCATAAAAAAAATAAAATAAAATAAAAAACCTGCTTAGTCTTCAAATACCTCGCTTTGTTTGACCCAAATTGAAAATGCTCAATAAAGATTTTTTGATGATAGATTAGTGTAAAAAATAAACAAATAAAAATCACCAAATCGCTGATTATTTTTAGCTAAAAAATCCTTGTTATGTTATTCAGGCAGCTCAGTTTGACTCTGTCTGAAGCATCCTGCTTTAGCTCCTATTTCTTTAAGGCCCCCCCCCCCTCCCTGAAAACTTACTTTTCTTCTGATTGGCTGTCTTTTGGAAGCCTGCAGAGGAGCAGCACCCAGTGCTTGTGAGCTAACCTAAACAAACTAGCAGATAATTTGCCTAAAACAGTAACCTTACCTTATCTAAAACTTTGGCCAACACAATATAAAAATATTTTAAAAATAGAAAGAAGAGCAGAAAAGATCGTCTCTGTTTTTTGTTTTTTTAACTTGCGCAGGTGTTTCAGCTGCAGATCTGATTGGTTCTCACTAGAACAAAAGCTCTCGGTGGACACTGACCCTGAGTCGGAAATCAGGAAGTAATCATTTTTCAAACTTGGAAAAACCGTCAGACGGTTTCCAATCAGAAACCCCCAACAAGCCCCCGAGGACCAGAGTCCTCAAAGCCCCCGATGGATCTCACGTCTTGGAGCGTTTTACTTTCTGTACCATAGCTTTTAACAATGTTTGTGTCTCATAATCTAAAAAGGAGGAAAGTGCAGTAATTTTGTAAGCTAAAGAAAGAATTAAGCGTCCTGCCGAAGAGAGACGAGCAAATGTTCCACTAACATTTGTCTGTAACACGTCGAGGCAGCCCAGCGTTTTTCAGCTTTTCTTTTTCTTTTCTTTTGGATGTCTCATTTTTAAATCCAGTACAATAGTTCTGTTTTGCGGGTGTGTCGAGTGGTAGATTTTAACCAGAAAAAGCTTGCAGCAGTTTTAATCACATTTAGGTACCAGATTTTCTTGTTATTCTTCTGATTGTGCTTATTTTATATGTATTTATAAAGTATGTTTTGGGGAGTTCTTTTTGTGATTTAGGCCTGAATGATAGTCTCAAATATATATGTAAACACATTTGATGTCTTAATACCTTTTAGATATTGTAAAAAGAGTGAACAAGTGAGAGGAATTAACCCTTTTGTAAAACAAACAAAAAAAAATTCACGACACGGTCACCCTGTTTTTGAAAGCAGGACGTAAAACGACGCTTTCATCACTTTTGTATAAAAATGCTTTTCCGATATTTAACTTTTTGTAAACAGCATCGTTTGTTTCCCCTGGTTCTTCTCGTCTTTTGTGTATTATTGTGAAATGTATAATCATGGTTATTTCTTAATGCACTATTTTTTTGTTGGGGCACTTAATAAGAGCAATGTATCTTAGCAAAAAAGAAAAAAGCTAAAAGTGGAAAAAAAAAAGATGAAAGCTAGAGCGATATGCACCAATATGTTTTTTTTTCTCCTGCCATCCTGAAATGGCAAAAATCCTTGTCATGTGAAATTTTTATATCTCAGAGACTTATAATGTCATAATATCCCAGCACTCGTTTTTTGAGGGGGGCGGTTTGGTGTTTAGAAGTCAGCATTTTATCCACCCGAATATTCGACCTGACCCTTGTCTTTGTGGGGGTTTTTTTGGTTTGAATTTTTTTAAATTTTTTTTTTTGCTGATATTGACCGTACGGTTTCAAAACATGCCGAAGAGTTTAAAACCAAGTTTTTTAGGGTCACTGATCTCAAGGAAACGTCCATCGATGTTGGTGTTGTTGCTGATGGTGCTGTTCTCGTCGTTGCACACAATCTGGATCATTTACTTATGCAACTGCTCTCCTGTACTGAAATGCAAGCTCATCACCCACGCTACTGTGGCAAAAGTTCAAAACAATTTAAAGAACCGAGACTCGAGTTTGATGCCTTATGACTGACCACGCTTAAAAAAAGTCTTTCTTTTATCCGACAAAGTTTTGGTTCTAAAGCAATTATCAAAGATTGCTTTTGTTTGCTTTCTTGATTTGATGTCTTTGTCCCTCAGGTTTCCCCGAAATGTGCGAAAAATGCTCAACTGTACAAGCTAACTATCAGATAGTGATGGCTGAGAAGTGTTAAAACTGCCAAACAGAGACCCTAAATTACAAAGTGTAGAAGTTTATTCCTTCACCAAAGAGAAGAAAAACTGGAGACTGGAGTAATTTTGCGATTTAACGTCTGTTAACTAGAAGAAATTACCACAAAGGAAATGTAGAACTACGGGATCTTTGTGTCAAATTTGATCAAAACACTGAAAATTCAGCTTGGTCTCATGGCAAAATGTGAAATTGCAGAAAAAATTACTTTTTTCAGAATATTGACATGAACTAGATAGCGAAAATTTCTGAAGAAATTTTAAGTGTGTCTATGCTGCCAGGTCAGTTTTCAGAAGACATCAGGATCTACGTGGATGGAGCAAAGAACTGCTGAGTTTTAAACAGAGTCATCAGTAGACAGCTGTGAGGGCCGGTTACTATAGTAACTCCTGTGAGTGGGGGGGGGGGGGGGGGGGGGGAACCAAAACACC
>VVHJ01006384.1:28603-42784 GCA_015107715.1 Tylochromis polylepis
TAACCCCCGGGGAAGGGGGGGGGGGGACCACACACACACACACACACACTCAACTGCACTTGGGGTCAGACACAGAGAGAGCGGCAAACAGGATTTAAGCTCTTAAACAAAGGCTTTCCAAGAAAAATCTATAAGTCGTATTGCAAAAATTCTGTCACCGTGAGTGGCAGGAACTTCCAGACTACAACATATTAAATTTTCATACCTGTAGAGTTTATTATATTGACATGGTGACAGTGTAAAGACACCCTCCAATTTTAAATTTGAGCTGAAATTTGGGAGCTGTTTTAAAATAGTAGTCTATGGGGGACAGGCAGGGAGGAGGCTGCGCTTTGATAGCATTTGTGAGAAAACCATAAATGTCATCTCAATGAGGATGACACTGGATGAAAGAGTGCAACGATAGCTACGTTTTGATGTATATATTATAAATGTAGGGCAAAAGGTTTGGGTGGGAAAGGGAGAGAAAGACATTTTTTTCAAATTATTCTCCACAGTCTGTTTTTAGAGCAGGTCACATGACCATTCAGTGGCGGGAAAATTCCATGAAAAATCTAAATTTTCATAAAACTTAAACTGCTCTTGTGAAACAACCATAAAAGAAGCGCACCATTCCTGATCGACCCGTACGAAACGATATATGTGGGGTTTGTCTCAAAGCTGCAGGGCGAGTTTCGGTCCAAACTTTTTGGGGGAAGAAATCTGACAAATAGTAGTAAGTGTGCTATTGCATGGGCACACTTAAATATCACGTTTTTTTTTTAACAGTAAATATGACTTTAAAATTAATTCAGGAAGCGTTCGCATAAACACGCATGTTTTGGACGCAGGCTTAGGTTTAGGTTTTAACCAAACTCTTGACTTTTTCTAGATTATTATTTGTTTAGTAAAATGTATTAAAATACAACTTAAGTGTAAAGGAAATACCAAAGAACGTAAACTTGTAGGTATCAAGGAAAAGGCTTATGTCATCTACAAATACATACTTAAATCTGGAAAAATGTCACTTTGTGTACATGAACACAACATGTTAGATATGAGACCAGCCTGGGGGGAAAAAAATCTTCATGTCAGTGAAAACGGAGAAAATTGAGGTTCCTCAACATGAATCAGTAGATTAAATCCGGGGAATATTTCAATATTCAGTATTTCACGTGCCATGAGACTGTGTTGGAATAACAACTGTGAGATGAATAATTTGGCATAAAGATCTCAAAACATTGGATTGTGATAAATGTGAAACGAAAAATTTCAAATTTATGACTTTTCAGTACAAAACACTGACAGTGTAACTTTTCTTCCATGATTATGTGACTAGAAGAAGCTCAAAGTAATTTTATATCTGTCGGATTGTATCACGATGATAAAATTCGTATTGCAAATTTACAAAAAACAAAGTTGAAAAAAATAAAATCAATTTCATATAGTTTAAATACTGTACCTTATTTTACAGAGACACGATTTGTCTTTACATCTCACAAGCTGCAATAAAAGTAATAAAATCTGCAAACCTCTCCAGTTTTTCCATTTCGGTGCGTTTGCATAGTTTAAGGATAGTAGAAGAAACGTTTTTTCCAGACTGCTTGGACCTATCGGAACCTTCAAACTTGCACAAATTTTATTTTTATTTTTTTGAATGTTAAAAGCGGAATTGATGCAGGAATCTTAAGTCCAAATGATTAAACTTCTGACTTTATGCAAATCCAGCAGTCCCGTGAAGAAACCTTCAGTTTCTGCACAGTGTCACCCGGATGCCGTCACGTTGACTTTTTGCTGGTATCTGTTCAGCGTCTTTGGGAAAGGCCATTTATCAGTGATACTAATGAAGCCCAGGCTGCAGAGCCAACCTCCCGGATCAGTCCCCTCCAACAGCTCGCAGCTTTTCTTTCTCTTTCTGGCAGTCGCAGCAAGTTCGCTTCCCACCGTCCGGCTTTTAAACTGAAAAATAGACTTTTTTTATGTTTTACTTCAATGTGAAAGAGGGCAGAGGCACTGCATTTTTGTGAAATATTAAATATATCATCAAAGTATATCAAAGCACAATGTTTAATTAGTTGTCTTTAGGATACAAACAGGGGTGTCACCCCCAGGTTTTTTCTTTTTCTGTCTCTGGCCATGCTGTAAATAAATGCATGTCTTCTGTTTTTTGGTTTGTTTGGGTTTTTTTTCTCTGTGATCCAGTGCTTTTTGTACAGAAACGGTCTAATAAAGATTACATTTGGCTCGAAGCTCTCAAACTTATGCTGATGTTCAAATAAGAAAAGGGGGAAAAGATCTAATTATGGAGGCAGCAGACACAAGTACCAGTGAAGAGTTAATGCACATACACGTCACGAAGAAAGTCAATTCCCTGCTACTCACCACCTGGATCTGCTCTCAAAATGATTTCATCAGAATTAAAAGCTTTCAAATTGCAAATGAAACTGTTGAAGACTGAGAAAGCAGGCGTGTTATTTCACATCAATTAGATTTTAAAAAAAGTAGTTGTCTTTGATAACTCCTGCATAAAAAAACCTTATATACTTTTATTGTGAATAATGATGAAAAATATATATTTAAAATATAAAAACCTCCATTTTTTAAAATGAAAACTTTAAGACAACACATATTCTGGAGTCCAGCAACACCGCTTTGCAAGCTGGACGTTTTTACAGCGACATGATTTAAAACAGGTAAGACGCATTCAAGCCAAATTTAAGAAAATCTAAAGATTTGTTAATAAAAGCTTTAAAAATCTTCTCTGTAATGATAATAATAAATATTATCATTTACTAGAATGGTCACATTTGTTAATTAATGTGAAATTACAATCTGCATAGGATCAGGAAATCAGGTTTAGATTAGAGCTGCAATCATCAGGTAATAAAATTAATCACTCATTATTTTGATAACTGATCATTTATTAATGTTGCTGTTTCAGTAACATAAAATAAATTTACTGTTTCATGCCTCCAAAGTAAAACAATAATATCAAAATTTCAGATATAAAGTACTAAAGATGTCAGTCACATGTATACTAATATACACATACATGAGTATGTGTGTGTATATATATGTATGTGTGTATCAGTCATGTATGCAGCTAGCAGCTGGATAGCGTAGTGGTAAGACTACAAGCCTTTCGGAGCGGGAGCCACAAGTTGAATTCCTGCTTTGGGCGTCTGTATCCAGTAAGGGTCCTAGGCTAGGCTGCTGCAGATATGAGCGACAGAGATCAACAAGGTCTAGTGTTGGGGAACCAGGGTACTGATGACAAGTGGGCTACTTCTTGGCAAGTAACTCAAGTACACATTGACGGTACAACATACATGCTAAAGGCAAGGGGGAGCCAGGACGACCCAGGGGGAGATGCTTGGTACCCTACCTGAGATTGTACCAAGTGACCTAGTAGAAGATCTACTAGATGATGTAAATGCAGCACCTGAGCTTGAATTTTTAATTTTTTTTTTTATTAATATATATCATGTATATACAATATCACATGAACAATAGAAGAGAGAGGACAGAAAGTCTATGCCCAAGCAGGTTTTATCTCAGGTATAGCTATATCCACTGGAAAAAAAACCCAAAAACACACACACATCAAGTTTTCTTCCAGCAGGAATGCTCTCCAAACAGCCTCCAAAGACTTTGGTTAATGATGAAACTGTCAGCAGGGAATGATGAACACGGAGCTCTGATTGACGTTTTGAGTCGAACTGATGCGAATCAATCACCGCAGCTCGGAGCCAAAGCAGTCAGAGAAGGAACCGTGCAGCAGGTAAAAACATCAGCCGGGATAAAAAGAGAAATACGACCAAGGATGAAGTGGAGGTCTGTATGGACGGCGTGATTCAGGAGGTTTCTGTCGACAGTCAGGAGTCCTTCTGGAAATGTGCCCTCAGAGATTCACTCAGGCCCTGAAGCTGCAGGTCCAGTCCTAAAATTAATTATGCAGTTGTTATTGTGCTTTCATCTGTTTCCATGAAGAGCTGCAGGAGTTTGATGCTTCAGCGTTAAACATAAAACCCAACCTAACCAAGTGATTTCATGCACAGAATAACAGTCCACATAGCCAGTCCTTCCCAAATGATGTGCGGTAGGTGATTTGGGTTTTGTCCCGACCATAAAAACCACAGGACAAAACAAGTAAATCATGATTCCCACATGCAAGAAAACCCTGTGCACTGTGACTTGGTAATCAGGTTTTTACAGAGCTAGGTTCTATACTCTTTTTGAACAGTTAATGGATAGAGGGAATAATTATGCTATGACACATCAAAGGTCCTGATGGATAGTCATAACAACAATATTGAAAGTTA
Source organism: Tylochromis polylepis (assembly GCA_015107715.1). Classification (NCBI taxonomy): domain Eukaryota; kingdom Metazoa; phylum Chordata; class Actinopteri; order Cichliformes; family Cichlidae; genus Tylochromis; species Tylochromis polylepis. The sequence goes on from VVHJ01006384.1 coordinate 32,905, forward strand.
GACCTAGATCAGTGCAGTTTTAGGGTCCACCGCTGTGCCTTAAATCTGCATGCTTTCTAATGAGCTGCAGGGCGTGACTTTTCTGATTACAGAAGGAAGATTTCCTACTGCTCACTTCATGCAGGACCTCAGGAATAAACAATAAACTGAATTTATAGTCTAATTTCCTAGTTTAAAATGTTAGTGAATACAATATGACATTCCTTTTGTAAATTGTGGTCTGATTAGACTGAAAGGGGACATGCAGAGTTTTTCTCACTGACTTGTGATTTTAGATGAGTCATTAGCTAACAAGAGAGCAGTCCTCCTCAGTGTCTCTTACCCCATTACATCTGGTTTCAAGAAACCAACATGGTGAGTTTTCCAAAGTTATTTTTGTCTTTAAAAACAATCTTTGTCTTTCCTGACCATCAGCCTGGCTTGTCCATGTAGGCAGCTGCAAATTTCAATTGAGCTTGAAGGTGTTGATTTTGTAGCCAGGGCTTCTTTCTTGGTTGGCACCTCTCAGTCCATGGCGATGCCAAACTGGCTTCACTGTGGACAGTGAGTGACACTGGTCTTCATGGCAGGCTTGAGCTCTGGTGGTTCCTGGGTTGTTCCTGGACTTCCTAACCAATTTCCTTTCATCTGAAGGTAACAGTTTGGGACTTCTTCCAGACCTTAGCAGACTGGTGACGTATTCAAATAAGTTGTACTTACATAGAATTGTTTGAACTGGTGATCTTGGAATCTGCAGTTATTTAGAAATGACTCCATTAAACTTCTGCATCCCAAGTCCCAAAGTGCCGACCTCAACCCTATTAAAAATTTGTGGCCTAAACCAACCATTTTAAATGAACTGAATTACATTTAAACCTGTATGTATAAGTTTGACCCTTTCTGCATTAGAGAAAATCAAAAATAAATCCAAACTTGTGCACCCAAATCGTTTTTTGTTTTTTTTTCTTAAAACACAGTAGAGATGTATACTGTACAATCATTCCAACTTAAAAAACTACAGGTCAAAGAACTCAACGTGTTAAGCACTATCATGAACATGCCAAAGCAACAGGTGGCAATGCTGGCTGATCAGAAGCCTACAAATATGGCACACAGTCTGATGCCTTCTTCTCTAAACATAAAGGCAGAAACAGTTTTTAAAATCCTTCACCCTAAAAGGAGGTTGTTGTTTTTTTTTTTTTTTTAAAAAAAGCTCACTTTTAAGTTATCTAAAGTGCCATTTGAGTGTAGAAGAAAGGCCCAAACTCTTAGAAAAAGCTGTGTTTTTCCAAAAGATCCATGTGGTGTGGACAGGACCCTAAGCATTAAATAAAAATACTGAACTAGGTTTAGGTTTCAAACATTGTGGTTGTGGTTAAAATATGACAGTTGCCACCTTAACTTTAAAGGTTGTCTTCTTGGTTGTTAATAGCACAGTATAAAAGATAGATATAGCCATCCTGACGTCATCCATCAGTTTCTGAAGTCCTGTTTTGACGCCTTGAGTTGAGCTTTTTCACCTTTCCCATCTTGGTTTCAAAACACTGGACGTAATGAAAGAGCCGGGTAACGACTCGCCAGGCACAAGTCGTTAGCCAGTGAACGCATCACGGATAATTCTCCATTTTAAAAAACATTTCATGGACAAGACTTACAAAATACACTTAATTTTTTTATTCTATGTGACCCATAATGAGTGACTGAGACAGTAAACTGAGCAGGAAATGCTCACAGAGGCTAACACAGAAAGCTGTTTTCCCATACACCTCTATAGGGCTGAAGTCTTTTTACAGCCATAGATATCACAGTCTGGTGCCTGTGGATAAACCTGTAGTGTTTTTGGATCTTTATTGGATATTATGTATTCCTCACATCTCACTGCTCCTCCTCAACATGTCTTTGCACCCTTTTCCATTCTTTCTCTGTATGATGGTAATCTCTATCACCGTTACTTTTTCTGTATCAGAATAACTCATGAATTAGTAACCTATTCTCAGAGGGTAAATGTCCCAACCATAAACATTACTAAGAAAATCAAATCAAATTCAAAAAGTCAGCTGAGTCCAGGGACCCGATAGTTGACAACACGCCAGAAGCGACAGCCTCTTTGCCTCTCTGTCTGTCGCTTGACAGTCAAAGGAAACCCAAAAAAGAAATGTTCCTCGCGGAGCGATTGATGATTTTAAATTTTGAAGGCTGGCGGTGGGTTTATCAGGCCCACAGTCCCGAACAGGACGTCTGCTTTCCTTCACGGAGGACCAGAACAGTCCTATATCAGAGCAGTGCAGGGGGTGGTGGGAGCCTGCTGAGGCTCTGTTACAGGGACTATTAAGTTTATCTCCAGCGTTAGCATTGATGAGAGCTTAATACACAGAGCTCACTGGTGAAAAGTGGTGCCTGAGGCACCCCAAGAAAAACCCGACCTCCCTGAGTCCACACATCGCCGGCCAAACACCGAGCAGCAGCTGCCAGATTTGAATGCCAAGCTGTAAGAGCTTTGGACACATTTTGATGGATATGTTGATCAGAAACGCTCAGTCAGGACTTCTGAACACATTCACTGGGAAAATTAATTTTACTTCCACTACAGGAAGAGCAGATGAAGGCGCAACAAAGCTGTGGCCTTAAACCCAAGATCCTTCATATGTTTTTTGTCTGACTTCAGTTATCCATCTAGATCGTTGGGGTGCGAGTTGCCCAGTTTTGGATGTTTCTGTTAAATATGATGTAACTAAATGGCACTCACCTTATAGTGCTTAGAGTACTGAAAATACATTGAAAAACTCAACAGCATGTTCGCAATTTCTCTGTCCACAAATTTTGGACCCACTTACTCAAAAACATTCGTCAGCTAGGCTCACAAAATTTTGGCCCGCAGACATCTAAAATTTGTCCATATTAACACGAAGTTAATATCTGAATATCTGGTACTGGATTCTTTTCGTGGGATTCTTTGGTTGTAGGGATCAAATTTAACCCTGAGCTTTTTTTTCTTTTGACTAGCTAGCTAGCTACTAGCTATGTTATGTGAAAAGGAAAAAAAAGGTCATATTATTCATTCACTAGCTTTAAATAACATCATCAGCTAACATTAGCTAATCATCACCGTATCCGTGCAGGCTAGTCAAGTTACAATGACATAACTATCTAAAATACATCTCAGTATAAATGCTAGTTAGCTAGCTTACCAAATTCTTTCTCCTATTGTGATCCTTGATATTAACTTGTGTGTAATGTCAAACAGTATCACATGACACAAAAGCTGTATAACTAACATTTACTTAGCTAGCTGTACCTGCTACAAAACATATATTTGATGTTAGTATCATAGCTTCAGTATGTACACTGATCCTCAGGTATGCAGTAGTACTCAGCTGGATAACATACGTGACGTACAGACCAGCTGTGAGCTAGCGTTGGCCAAAATGAAGATGAGGCATACACGCAGTCTGAGCAATAGTTCACTTTAACGGCCGCAGTTGTCGTTAATAACAACAGTTTTTTTGGAAGTCACATAGAATTCCTCTGGGAACTGCTGCTTTAGATTTACTTGTGCTTTATTAAACTTTTTCTGGCATGTATCACTTTAAAAGCCAAGAAAGTCCAAAACCCACACCCCGAATTTTTTGTCATCTCAGTTAAACTTCACGTAAAGGTCAGTGCAATAGCTTTAACTGAGGCTTGTTAATTTTCCCTAAAGAGAAAAAAAAACATTCAGGCATCTTATTTTCAGTTCATATTTTTCACCCGCCCACAGTTTGAGCACTGCTGGTATAAAGGCTGATGCACTGATCGGAGTCTGCTGCCGGACACGGAGGTTCACCCAGAGTCCTTCGCAGCTCCGAGCTGCTGATGTTTTGACTTCATAAATAGCTGAAATACTTTTCAATTAGTCGAGGAGGAGGAGGAGGTGCAGGTGTGTTTGGTTTGGGCGAGCCGTGGAGTTAAGTGACATTATGTCACTGCTGCTCTCCGTACATCTGCTCTCCTAAACGCTGAAGAATTAGACCATTTCCTGCGACGTGGTGATGTCATGTTGAGGTCCAGGTTTTTCTCATGTTATTGTAACGCAGCGGTCAGGACTGACAGGACGGCTGTAAGTCATCTCACACAGGAAGAGCCCCAGGCCCCGGCCCTGGTGATGACACCAGAGCCCTCGCCAACTGGGCTCGAAGCTGGAGGACGAGGTGAGTAAATCACCCGTCCGAAGGTTTGTGCTCGCCGGCCAGGTTTCTGGGAATCAGATCCGAAAATCTGACAGGGGCCATCGAAACCATGTGTTGTTCAGTGAACACTCAGTCAGTAATGATGAGTTTCCTCATCGCTGCAGCGGTCTGATCAGGTTGAGTCAGGTGATTTAAACATCTCTGACCGTGTTTCAGCTCCCAGCTTCGCTTCAGCAGCAACAAGCTTATTATTTCTGGAGAATTAATCAGCGAATGTTGCGGTTTTCTTTCACAGTTTATAATAAAAATGTTTTTACACCGGCTGGTCATCACATCTACTGCAAACACACACACACACACACTGCGGCAGGTGTTACTGGATCATTCTCAGTGTATGTCAGGTCCAAACTGTTGCTTTCACAGCTTAAGTGAATCTGTCAGTCAAAAAATGCTTCATAGCCGGCTTCAGAGAAGTTTCATGGTGAACATTAATAAGGCGGAGGGTGGAAAATTTTCCTCATACTGTGTTTTGTTGGTGGAGATTTAATTCACCATTGCACACGGGACGGCAGCAGTTAAACTTGTGTTGCCTCCTTAACAAGACTGTCGCTTGTTAAGTCCGACTTCATTAACCATTTCTGGGTCCGAACGCTCCTTCAGTTACCAAAACCAAACAAACTCTGAGGCACCAGTGAGAGTTAAAAATAGTCCGAATTCTTTCTGCTCCAATAAAATGATCAGTGTGGCTGCTCTCCCAGCTGTTACAATGAGGTCCAGGCACCTATGAAAAAGGATTTATGAGGTTTAGCCGAGTTAGAAATGAGTTAGAGACGTTAGGTTAGTTGACAGGGACGAAGGTTATAGTGTTCTCAGTAAAAGTCCATGTTGAGGATCCCCAACAGGCAGAGACAAACGACATCATATAGAGTAAGAAAAAGGACCAAACTTCAGCCGAGAGAACGTCTGAGAAGATCCATCCACAACACGAAGTTAGTCAGGTTAGTCGTTGCTGTGCCGTCGGGATTTCTCGCGATCCTCGCTCAGTGTCCACACGGAAATCTTAGCTGGCGTGATAGCGACTGGGCCAAATGCGTGAATAATTACAATAAAGAGCTGGAGTGGCCGCAGGAGATGCTCGGACCAGAAACACGATCAGTACATGAGCACTTATTACGCCATGTAGCCGTCAACAAACTTCTATCAGATTTGGCTGAAGTGGCACGTTACTTATATAAAACCTCACAGTATCATGGTTCCTTACAAATATTTGCAATATCCATTACTACTCTCCGTTACCGGCAGTCCCAATCAGCTGCATTTAAAAAAAGCAATCTTTAATAAAGAGGCGAAAGCCATCACCAAAATGATCTCTTTACTGTTTCTACATTTAAAATGAACCTGTTGGTGTCTGTCATTTAGAAGCAGACAGCAGTGACCATTTATGGTCACAAATACTGAGGGTGATTTAATAAACCCCACCCTCTCTAACCCCGTACAGGTGTTATGAAGGAAAATTATCTACAGAGACTAAAACAGTTTGTGTATCAGGCTGTAAACATGTTTATTTCTGCTGTAAAGCTTTAGCACGGGAATCCTTAAGCACGGACTCACTGCTGGAGCCTCTGGTGGACGTTAGAGGAACTGCAGATTTGGTGCTTCAGTGTTGGCTTCATTTTCATCCCTGGGAGTTGATAACTGCTCAGCTCACAGAGATACACTGTGGAGGAGCGCTCCCTCCTAAAATGAACCCTTCCTGTATCTGTACTGATCAGTCACCTGCACTGTAACCATGAAGCGTGTCACTATGACCCAGAACCACCCAGACGAATAAATCCACCTCCATCCAGCCGGCCCCCACCCTCTGTACTTATTAGGCGGCGAGCGTGGACCGCTTCCCCTCCAAACCATCAGATCCAGATAACAGTTCCCAGGTATGTGCAGGAATATAGAAAAAGTCCTGAACTTCTGCTTTCATTTCCTCCTCCTCCTCCTCCTGTTTGGAGCTCAGCGAGATGTTTTCGGAGGGCAGACTTTTAAAAGTGCACAACACCTCTTTGAGAGGACAAAACGGCGAAGCACTAGAGTACACTTTACACCTGCTTCCATTCTTCATCTGTCTTCATTTTTCTGGAGAAGGCAGGATGTTTGGCTTGGCTGCAACCTGCTCCATGACTTAATCCCTGGGTGCTATTGTTAAATATTTGAAGCAAAAAAATAATGAAAACCAAATGCGACGGCCGGACCCCGGTTCAGATTTCAGGGCCTGCGCTTTAACAACGTTACGTTTCCAGCATGTCGAGGCCAAATAACTCACTTATGTTTCCCTTGTAATATTACGCCAAACATGAGATCTTTACTTTGTCAAATCTGGTAAGTATCAAACCAACTGTATCAATAGGAAAACAGTTTTAATAAGCATTCCCAGGCGAGGGCTGAGGAACACCTCTCACCTGGAAGCTATTAGAGCCGACAGGAAATGGAGGCAGAGATCGAGTGCTTCCCAATAATGTGTGTCCCCCCGGAGAGAGGAAATATGTAGATTCATCATAAAACATATCTGAGAGCTTGGACTGAAACAGAGGAGAGAAAATCAGCACAGACAGCTGGGCACCTCCAGCCCTCCAAGATAATATCGCACAAACATCTGTGGATGCAGCGCGCAGATAGCGTTTCATCGCTCATGTCCTACCATCTCTCCTGACAGTCAAACTGTAAACACCTTCTCCAGATGGACGGATGGATTTATGGAAGCTCGTTACCGCCAAGAATGGGAAAAAAGTAAAACATGGAAAGTTAGCCAAGAGTGAAAAATAGTCCTGATAAAGCAAGTGAAACTTTTAGCCAACATGTTCCATTTAACATTGATTTCTTTTTTTATTGTTTACATTCATTTTATGTTACAATATAAAGCGCCTTTTAAATGAAATGAAACTTAATTCACTTGAAATTATAAGAAAACAACAGAAGTACAGCTATACTGGGGCCATAAGTTATGATTTACTAAGTAGAAATTTGAAAACACAATCGCAGAATTAGACGTGATTACAGTTAGTGATCAAGCTCCTAAAAAACTGTTTAATCGTTAAGTTTAAGTTTCACTGTAAAAGTTCAATTCAGTTTTATTTATATGGCATCAAATCAGAACATCAGTTGCCTCAAGACGCTTTATATCGTATATTTATATTGTAAGGTAAAATCCCTACAGTAATACAGAGATAGAGAAAAACCATCAATCAGCCAACAATCAGATGACCCCCCCATGAGCAAGCGCATTGGTGACAGTGGGAAGAAAAAACTCAGTTTTAACAGGAAGAAACCTTCGGCAGAACTGGGCTCAGAGAGGTAAGTTCTATGTTAATTATAATTATAAGGCAATTTTTAAAAATCATTAAAGATTTAAGATTTTAAATGTTATAAAATACAAACTGTTTAATTAAAACAATCCCGAATATTCAATTTCAATTCAATTTCTTTATGATAGTCACTTCAATGCGCTTTATATTGTAAGGTAAAGACCCTACAACATCACCTTTGGCTCAGTGAGGTAAAACCTATAAAATGTGTGTCCAAAATCACAAATCAGTTGATTGAAGATGATGAAAGCTTCATGAACTACCGTGAGACTTTGTTAATTTCACTGGCTTTCTTTAAAAAAATTATTGTAAGTTAAGTAAAAGTTATATATGTTAAATCTAAAAAAAATTTTTTATTTGACTTCAAAGCATTGGAAATGAGAACATTTATTTCTTCACGTATGTGAAAAAAATTTCACGTAAAAGTTTTTAGTTTGTGAAATTTCATACAACTGTGTCAAAATGAGTTTTTAAATGATAAAAATTATTAAATGATTAAAATTGTTATAGTCACTTCATGAACTGAAAAATATGACTTTAATTATATTGTAAACAGTCTGTTTCCTATTCTTGGCAGTAATGAGCTTCCGTACATTTGGAGGCCGTTTGGCTGAAGTATTCGGCCTTTTGACTTGATTGATTTATCCATCGTCCTTCACATTACCAACCATTTAAGTTCTTCCACGGCAGGCGAGTCTTCCTCATCTACATTGAAATTCCTGAAGCGCAGCGATCATCATCATCAGGGCGGTCTCAGAGGCCGAAATCAGTGTTAATAAATCAATCCCCGGCTTGGGCGAGCGCTCCATCTCTCCCTCAGCTGCTTGCTAAACAAATGGATTCAGCATGTTTAATGAGGATGGGGGAGGTGGAGGTAACTAATACCTTTAATGATCTCTGCAGACCAGAAACACTGGCACCTGCCCAGAGCGAGCGAGCAGCAGGGGAAGATGTTTTGGACAGCGGTACCACAGCAGCGGTGGATGAAGATGCTCTGGTAGCGAGGCAGATTTACGGCCGGTGCAGGAGATGGAAAAGGCCATGAATTAGGAAGCCGGTGAAACGGGCCACACACTGACATCACAGGGCTGTTGATGTCTCCGTGAAGCCTCAGTGGTACCAAATGTTAAACTGCGTCTGGGGCGGCTGAAGTGATGATGGAGGCAGATGATTCAGGAGCAGGAAGCGCTCCTCCTTGCTCCTGCGTGCTGGAAGGAGGCTGAAATGTTCAAAACAACAGCCAATCCTCACAGAAACTTCAGAGTCCAGTGCTTTATGGTCCATTAATATAAATGAGTGGATGATACGCTGAATTACCTGCAACTGTGTGAACCTGATCACTCTGCTGACCAGCTCAGACTCTTTCACCAAAGACAAATGTGCTGTCCAAGGTTATTAAAACTAAATCTAAATCTGCGTGTGAGACGCACTCTAGTTAACAAAGAGTAATAAAATTTAATTTGTATTATCTGGAGCTTCGGTCCTGTGCCTCCTCAGGCTGGTGTGTATCGCCTTATTTGTATTTCCAGCTCCATATTTGTATTCTTTGAATCTTCTACTGTAGCTTTGCATGAGTTAAAAATGATTCCTAAAGAACACCCCAGCGACTGCCCACTTTTTAAAGAGCTCTGGTTTTGGAGGTGAAATTAAAGGAAATTTTTTTTAAAGCATAATTGTGCATAATTACTTTTGAAGGTGAAAGAACTACTCATCCCATAATGCATTTCAAATTCCAGATACCCCAGAGAACAACTTTCAACTCATATTCTTTTTCATTATCGCGGTAAAGATATTGATAATTAATAATGGTTCAGAATATATTTGGTGGTTTGTGTTGTGTGTCACAATCACAATTAAAACACGTTTTTGTTAAAAACAAGGCTAATATTGTATAAACTTGTGGTTTCTAGCTCTCAGTGAGTCTACTTTGGATGGTTACAACATTATGAGTCCTAATCAAAGGAGAACATGAATGAACTTTTACTTCCTGAATGTCACTGTTAAGATGCAGCCACTCGTGTGTCGACGAACATGCAAGAAACAAGTTTTTTGGTTTAAACTTGGGTGCGGCGACTCCAAGCATCATCAACAGCACGGAAATGAAGCTTAAGCACCAAAAGCTGCAGTTCCTCTAACGCCCACTAGAGGCTCCAGCAGTCAGCCAGTCCCAATCCGGTCTTTAAGTGATGACGTATGAACCCTGCTTCCAGGTCCAAACTACTCTGCGTTTATTAAGGCTGTTGTGTTTCTAACATGTTTTAATGCTTTGTATCTTGTTCTATTTAATCTGAACAAGCCCCTAAAAAAGGCAGTGATCACTGTTTTTATTACCACGATTCATTTTAAAGCTCAATTTTTAGAACCTTATGATGTAACTACAGC
>VVHJ01006387.1:0-11777 GCA_015107715.1 Tylochromis polylepis
CTGGACCAGGTGACCCTGAATCCTCCCTTAGTTATGCTGCAATAGACGTAGGCTGCTGGGGGATTCCCATGATGCATTGAGTTTTTCTTTTCCAGTCACCTTTCTCACTCACTATGTGTTAATAGACCTCTCTGCATTGAATCATATCTGTTATTAATCTCTGTCTCTCTTCCACAGCATGTCTTTTATCCTGTTTCCTTCTCTCACCCCAACCGGTCGCAGCAGATGGCCGCCCCTCCCTGAGCCTGGTTCTGCCGGAGGTTTCTTCCTGTTAAAAGGGAGTTTTTCCTTCCCACTGTCGCCAAAGTGCTTGCTCATAGGGGGTCATATGATTGTTGGGTTTTCTCTGTATCTATTATTGTACGATCTACTGTACAAATATTAAGCGCCTCGAGGCGACTATTGTTGTGATTTGGCGCTATATAAATAAAATTGAATTGAATTGAAATTGAATCATGGTGGAAGGGTTTGTGTGTTGCAGTGATCCCAGGGGTTATGTTTTGTTTCTAGTAGGGTCTCCCAAGACAAATTGGTTCTGCGTGGGGGCCAGACGATGAGCAATTCTATCAAAAAAAAAGTTTAAAAAAACAAAACAAAAACAGTAACAACATTTATTGTAGGTGTACTGCCGTATACGGCCCCTTGGATCAGAGGATGAGGAATGCTGTGTTGAGATGATCAGCAGCAGCACCATTCAGCTGCATGCTCCCGATGGCCTTAAAGCTAACCGAAATGGGGAATACAAGGAGGTAAGTGCGTTTTATAAAAACTGTAAAACAAACTGGCCACTCATACTTGATTTTTGTTTTTTCCTCCCTTTCGTGGCCTCAATTTGTCGGTGTTAAACTGTGCTGAAAATCACAAAACAATACTGAACCCAGCAAATACCTGAAAGTGGATACCTTAGACTTTCTTCAACAGCGATTTCATACATTGTAATAACTGCTATTGTTGTCTATATTCTTCTTAATACCATTCATGTATGTTCTTGTTTGTTTACCCTTCAGACACAGTATTCCTTTAAGAAAGTATTCGGTATTAACACCACTCAGTTGGAGTTGTTTGAGGATGTTGCCAGGCCGCTGGTAGAGGATCTAATTCATTGTAAAAATGGTAAGTCACTTGACATGTGTAATGTGTACTTTGAAGACCTCCCAAAAGTTCATTGCTAGTTCACCGTGCTGGCTTTCTCTCAGTGTGAGTCCTAAGTCCTCTATGTGTATGAGAGCTGCTTTACTGTGATGTTACGATGTCCTACATTCACAGGTCTGCTGTTTACGTATGGTGTTACTGGAAGTGGTAAGACCTTCACCATGACCGGCTCACCTGGGGAAGGTGGACTCCTCCCCCGTTCTCTAGACATGATCTTCAACAGCATCAGCCCCTTTCAGGCTAAAAGATTTGTAAGACTGAATAGTTTTTTTGGGTTTTTTTGCGTGTTTGTTTTTTGCAGAGTGAGGCATTTACTGAAATGTTTTTTATAATCCTCATCAGGTGTTCAAACCAGATGATAAAAATGGCATGGAGATCCAGAGTCAAGTTGATGCTCTCCTCGAGAGGCAGAAGCGAGACAGTCAGCAGGCAGTGCCCAAAACGCCATCTTCCAGGTAGCTAAGGAGTCATTTTAATCCACTCTTCACTTTATATTTTTATGGTGTTCACTAACACTGTTGACATTTGAGTTTAAAGTTTACATTTCATTGCTGTTTATCAGGATGGGTTACTTTCTTTCTTTTCTTTTTTTAGGCAGAAGCCTGACCCAGAATTTGCAGATATGATCAGTCCAGATGAGGCCTGTAAATCTGAGAATGTGGATGAAGACTGTTGTTACAGCGTGTTTGTTTCCTACATCGAGATCTACAACAACTATATCTATGATCTCCTTGAAGACGTTCCATATGACCCGATCAGACCAAAGTAAGAGATTAGAAATCAACGTATGCTTTTTGAAACCCAGCGTCATGTTAAAGAGCTCTGTATACAAAGCTACCCAACAGCACCCATACTTCTGGGGCCAATTAATGAATGCTGCAGATATTCTGGTGCTGTGTGCACATGAAGATAGCAGAATGTTGAAACTGAGATAAAGTATAAAATGAGACCATTTTTTCTTTTGTGCTTTATAGGTCTTTACTGACAAATTGTACTTTTAAAAACCCTTTTTTTGTTAGGTGGCTCGGTGGAAGCACGCCTGTGCGGAGCAATGAGTATGTGTATGTGGCCAGTAAAATAGCATTACACAGTACTGTTTTTCATAGGCATAACTTGGCTGTAGCTGATAAGTTATTTAGGTAATCAGTGCATTCCCTTCCCATTAATCCAGTCTGTCTGTAGCATAGTGTAGCTTACTAGCTGCTTTTTTTTTTCTTTTTTTTCTGCCCACCGTTGTTATTAATTGGCTCTCTGTCAACGTAGAGGAAACGGTGTCCCTGAACATCTCAAGCTGCTTTTGTGCAAACGCTGTGTGCATGTGTCTGTACCCCTGAATGAATGTGTATGTCTTCCTAGGTTGCAATTTTCTTATTGTTTTGTTTTGGGTTTTTTTTAAATAATGGTACTAACAATTATTTGGCATCTGGCTTTTGCTGCTTTGCTTACTATACCAACACTTAATTGCATTACCTCACTGGTGTGTGCTGATAAACATTTTGAATTTGTTTTAGACCACCTCAATCTAAGATTCTACGAGAAGATCAGTATCATAACATGTATGTGGCTGGCTGCACAGAGGTGGAGGTAAAATCAACAGAGGAAGCTTTTGAAGTCTTCTGGAAGGGTGAGTAGTCAGAACTTGTATGTGTTGAATTTGAAACATTTTAAACAGTGTTGTGTTTGTTTGTTTTTTCTTATGATGGAAATGAATAAAATATTTAAATCAAACAGTTCTTATGATAAACTTTCAGTTCCAAAAGAGTACAAATGCTTAGTAAAATGTAAAGTAAGTGGTACTAGAAACAATCAGCTGGAGGAAGATTTTGCAACTAATTGGGATATTTGGCTACAGATCAGTAACATGCTTGGGTTTAAAAATGGCAGTTTCGTTACGTCTGAGTTTCTCAGACATAAAGATGGGCCGAATATCATCAAAAGATTCAGAGAATCTCTGTGCGCAGGGGACAAGGCCGAAAATCAGTATTGGATGACCATGATTTCTGGGCCTGCACGAGGCCCTGGATTAAAAATGTGCATGATTATGTGGTTAAAATCCCTGCAGAGGCTCAGCCACACTTGTAGAAATCATCGTCTGTGAACACAGTTCACTGTGCTATCTACAGATCCAGCTTAAAGCTCTGTCATGCAAAGAGGAAGCCATATTTGAACATAATCCAGAAATGCTGCTGTCTTTTTTTGGGTCAAAGCTCATTAAAATGGACTGACGCAAAGTGGAAAACTAGTCAGATAAATCAAAATTTAAAATTTATTATTTTTTTGTTGTAAAACATGAGCTTTAAAAGAGCTTTTATAACACATAAATAAAGAGCAGTGACTTAGATTTTACAATGTTTGTGCCATGCTGAGATTATTGATATACTGCAGAACAATTTTGAGCTTTCTGCAGCTATGAGAGCAATTATTCTAAGTGAAAAATCAAATTAACAGGAAATTGCAGTAAATGGGATGACTTTGTAAATAGATAAGTTGAGCTCAGTAGTTACTGCTGATTTTTGAGCTCACCGATTGTCTTAATGATCTCCTCTATGTCCAGGACAAAAGAAAAGGAGGATAGCCAACACTCAGCTCAACCGTGAATCCAGCCGCTCCCACAGTGTCTTCACAATAAAACTGGCCCAGGCACCACTAGATGCCGATGGGGACCACATACTGCAGGTGACGTGCAGCCCTTATTTAAACATGTTTACACATGTCAGTGATTTCTTTCCAAAAATTTGTATCTTTAGTGATAACTTTTCATTAAAAGAAAGACATGTTTTTGTTTTGTTTTTATAATGCTTGGTGATACTGACACGATGTCACCGAACCACAGGACAAAAACCAGGTGAATGTAAGCCAGCTGTGTCTGGTTGACCTGGCCGGCAGTGAGCGCACCAACAGGACCAGAGCAGAGGGAAGCCGTCTCCGTGAAGCAGGTTTGTTCTGTTTTTGTTTTGCTTTTTCCTTTCAGCTTCTCTAATATGAAATCTGAAAGTTACTTTAATTTATGTAGAAATCACTTTTGTTCAAAGACCAAATATTTTCAGTGATGTCTCATTTGCAGGAAATATTAACCAGTCCCTGATGACGCTACGCACATGTATGGAAGTCCTGCGTGAAAATCAGATGTGTGGAACTAATAAGGTTCGTGTTTTATCATTTTCCCACTTCCTTGAGGCGCGATCTGTTTTTAACATTTGGATTTTTCATTCATTGCGGTTTCAGAGCTGTTGTTTTCTTTCAGATGGTACCATACAGAGACTCTAAAGTTACCCATCTATTTAAAAACTACTTTGATGGGGAGGGAAAAGTCAGGATGATTGTTTGTGTCAACCCAAATGCTGATGATTATGAAGAAACTGTGGTAAGACTTTTTTTTTTTTCATGTAGTAGAATGGGCCTACATGAACAACATTTATTTTGCAGCCTTGCTGGATGCTTTATGAAAGTAGACTATTTCTAAGGGTCCTCCATATTGTGTGTTGCAGCTGGTGATGCGCTTTGCAGAAATGACCCAAGAGGTAGAAGTGGCACGGCCGGTTGACCGTCCAATCTGTGGCCTTGCTCCTGGACGCAGGCACAGAAACCAGCCTTTCAGAGATGAGCTGTCACGTCGTCTGGAAGAACGAGGAGGCCCCAGCAATGCTGGTAGAGCGCCCTCAAGTCTCTGCTGCTAGCTCATTGTGCTGTTATTATGCTGTATTCATACATTTAAACTTGAAGAAATTTGAGGTGTTTTATTTTTTGTATGTTAGTTTAAACAATCTTTACCATATCTTATTCTCACAGTAGATGACCCAGTTCTGATGACTCAGCTTATAGAAAGCCTTCCAGATTTACCTACTTGTGAGCTGGTGGACCCAGCTGATGACCAGACGCTGCCCCGCCTGATTGAGGTCCTGGAAAGGAGGCATCGAGTCCGACAGATGATGACAGAACAGTTCAATAAAACCGGTACGGGGCATTTTTCTCCATCACACACAGTGAGAGCATTTGGAATTGCAGGATTAGGCTGTGAGAGTAGTTTTATTCAGTACAGCAGTGATGCATCAATCTGAGTGTTTTCAGTATCTGTATTGGTTTTTTTTGTGATATGGATTGTGTTTTTGTTTTCACAAGCAAGTAACATTTCTATTTAAAAATAAATATAAATGTACATCTGTTAATATCAGTGTGTTTCTTCCTACAGCTAATACAGTGAAGTCCATGCTGCAGCACTTTGACAGCCAGCTCAGTGCAAAGGATAACTTCCTCCACGATCAACGGAGCAAACTGAGTGAAAAAGACAAAGTCATTCTCAGCCAGAAGACAGAGATGGAACGACTGGAGAAAAAGTCCAAAACGCTGGAGTATAAGGTGCCGTCTTCTTTCTGCAACTGATGCAAAACACATGTTTGTGGAAATGTGCATTCAGTTATTTTACTTTTAAATAATGGCATGCATTTAACTGTTTGTGTACGCTGCTCGTCTTCAGATCGATATCCTGCAGAAGACAACGGACATGTATGAACAGGACAAACGCTCACTTCAGCAGGAGCTGGAGACCCGGGAGCAGAGGCTACAGAGCGAGCTGTCAGAGAGGAAGCGCATGGAGCAGCGCATGCAGGGCGTGGTGACAGACACCAGACTCAAGTGGGAGAAGGAGTGTGTAAGTGGAGTTATTCACTGTTCCAGAAACAAATGTTTGGAGCCATTAGGATATCATGTATTGTAAATTATTTTTCTGCAGTCAAATGATAATTTGCACAATTATCAATTATATTTTACAATCAGATTTCAAATATGCATTGAGAACCCTACTGTTTTGAAACGTTTGTATGGGTACACACAGAAATTAAGCCACATTATCTACCAAAACATGAACAATGCAATGTAATTACACCAAACTATACTGAACTCCACTTGGTGATGTCCCTCACATTATTCGTATAAGTTTGTTATTCTAGTTGTTAAATACAAAATGATCAAATAAGACTTTAAATATTTTCTTGTCCATGGTTTCTCATTAGGAGAGACGGGTGAACGCGAAGCAACTGGAGATGCAGAACAAGCTGTGGGTAAAGGATGAAAAGCTGAAGCAGCTGAAGGCCATAGTGACGGAGAGCAGCAGCGGTGGCAGCGCCCCCACTGATCGTCCAGAGAAGCCCGAGAGGCCCTCCAGGGAGAGGGATCGAAACATCCCACAGAAGAGGTCTCCCTCTCCATCACCACTTCCTGTGAGTTATTTATTTGCTGATGTCTCATGTTTCACCAATGTGCAGCTCATCATTCTGTCAGCCCGACTGAATTTGCATGTTTCTAATCACTGTGATAATCGTGAGCAGAAATCCTGACTTGTATACGCTTACTGGTCACATCACTTTCTTTTGTACTGTGTGTGTTGCGCTGTTGTGAATTAATGTTAATCTGGAGCATCTAACATCCACAATACCTCATCCCTTTCAGGACTTCAGCCAAACTCCTTCCCACCAAAGTAAAGCCAGAGTTTTATTTCAGGACCCCACCTCCACACCCTCCTCCTCCTCCTCTGACTATCCTTCAGTAGCCTCCAGTGTCTCTAGGTGGGAGCAGAGGTTCCCTGTAGATTCAGGCAGCCAGAATAGGTTCCCCGGGACTCCCCAATGCAGGAGTCGGACTCCCGCCCCATGCCACAGCGCCAGCAGTGTGGGTCGCAGGAGAGGCCAGCGTGGGGCCCCAGCCACTGAGGTCCCTGCCACCACTCTTGTCTGTGGACTAGACCTAGAGGCAGGCACAAGGGTTAGTGTGTGTTAGAACGTAGATGTTCATCTCTGTGAGCCTGTCATTTAAGCTTCGCCTTGGTGTAGAACTGCATCTGTAATTCCAGCAGCTGTCGCCTTGTTTAGAAATGCATCAAGTAGCAGCATCAGTGATAGACTGGTTTGTCTCCTGTCCTCGCTCATAGGCAGACTGATCTGTCATGCTTGGAAATCTTCTTGGCTTGCATCTTAAGGCTCATGAGTATTTAGATCATGTTTGTCGATCTTTCTGTTCCTGGATGCAAACTGCTCTCTGGAAATGCTTTTGTTTTTTTTCTTGTACTTCAGTAGCACCATATAAAATGGCATAAACACAGTATTGATATTGAAATCAACACAAACATCTTTGTTTTTAAATAAATAAACTAAAAAAAACACTGAGTATTAATAGCAGCACCTCAGTTACTTATTCCTAACACTCCTCTGGGGGTCTAGGCCGTCGACAGCAGTCTTCCAGGCTGTTCGGTCCTGAGCCATATAGCAGCACCAGTGTTAATTTTCAGATTAATGCTGAAATTTGCTCAATAAAAGCAGATAATAAGTCGGCCAAACGTAGGTGGGGAAAAGACTGGCTTTTGTAATGGGTCTTTGCATTACAAGATCCATTTCCCATGCTACCTCTGTGCTTCTTTGCATGCATTCTCATTAATTTCTTCATGCATTAGAGTGCTATCAGTTAATCTAAGGGCGTTTTCACACCTATAGATAGTTTACTCTGGTCTGAATCAGTTGATGAGTTTGTAAACTTTATGCTTTCCCCTTTGATTTGGTTCGTTTTCACACAGAGGAAAATCCAAGTGAACTCCAAACAAACCAAAATGCGTCACTACAGACCACACGAGAATGTTCAGTCTGCTTATTGGCCAGATGTGTCTGGGGCGGGAGCAACAAAAGTAGATACAGGAAGAAGCTGCTGTGTTCTGGACTCTTGGAGAACACAGAGAATTTACGTTCATTTCACAGCTAGTTGCTGACCCGTACAGATCTTTACACATCTTTAGTACCTTGCCACATTCCAGAATGCAAAGCACACATAGCTACGGGAAGTTTGTTTGTTTTTGTTTGTTTTTTTTCTTTTAGCTCAAACGCGTAACATATACCTGGTAGTTGGGTAGGATCGAGGTCGGGTCACGTTCGCACCATAAAGAAACCACTCGGTTCTTCTGTATTGCTCTGCACCTGAGTGTGATTACTGTGTTCACACCTGCACAAGCGAACCGCACCAAGGGGGAAACAAACAATTTAAACTGACAAAACACTGCAGGTGTGAAAACTCCTTTGACAATGTGTCTTGCTGGAAGATGGTTAAACTATTAAACTTTATTTCTGGAAATTTCTAAACAAAGTCTATAATGTGTGACTTCCAGAAATACATTTATTTTCCTAACAAGCTAACACCTTCTAGCATTTCACCTTCCCTACTAACCCTGACAAAGTTTAATTGGTGTCACATGTGAATAACTTCCTGGTTTGTCTTTCTCACACTGGGATCACCAGAAGGCTCTTCCAGCTCATCCAAAACACAGGCGTTCACACTCTGCCGGTGGGGAGAAATGGGTAGACCACAAACCACCTTCTAATTTGGAATTAGACACTCTCATGCAGCCAATCATACCCAATGCAATCAAGGTGTCAACCCCAAGCGAGAAGGCTCTGTCTAAATGCCACAACTATGTGCTTAGACATCAAGAGCTTGCCTCTGACGGGGAGATCAAAACCAAACTGATTAAGGTAAAATAAAAAATGTGACAAATTTTTGGTGTCTGATTTATATAATTTTACATGTTGCATGAATTTGACTTGATTACAGTCAGTTTGATTTCAACCTGTGATCCTGTTTTAGTGGGACGCTCCTTCCTATTTACTTACAGATTTAATTCTGATAACACTTTCTTCTTCTTCCTTTTTTTGTGGTTGTTTAAACCTCATCAGGGCAATGTGTTTAAGACCAGAAGTGGCGGACAAGCTGTGCAATTCACAGACATTGAGACTCTCAAACAAGAGTGCCCAACAGCACCAAGGTACAGTAATGTTATATTTCTGTGTGCAAAGAGAAATCGGACTTTAACACCAAAACATAGCACTTATTAATGCTAATTAGGGCTGGGTATCAGCACTGATTTCTATAATCGATTAGATTCCGATTCACAAGGTCCTGAATCGATTCGATTTGAATTGGGGAAATTTTGCCTCAGACATTCAGAAATATTATAGTTCTGCTCATTTATCAGTACTGACACTTGTGAGACTTCATCAGAGGTGTAAACATCACTTTGTGTCAAAGTAACTGAGGATAAAACACAGAAAAACATGGAGGAGATTTTCCTGGCCTGGCTTTTTATAGCAGATAACCGCCTTAAAAATATTCTGCAGTAGAACCAACAACAACAACAACAGCTGCTGACAGCACTGTACACAGCGGTAGACTGGTGCGTAATAAGCGAGTGAATAATGCAGAAAACAGAGATTTGAGATGGGAAACTGTTCTTGAAGTACACTGAGAGAGAGAAAGAGCTGTGCAGGAAGTGATTTTTATCGTGGTGGAAGCAAAACGGCAAACGTAAGAGGGAATTAATGATGATGTTTAGTTTAGTTAGCTTAGTTTGGATCTTCTTTTGCTGCTGGCTCAGTGAATTTTGGTTGGAGAGTGACGAAACCCGCAGCATCAGGATCCGTGAGCTGTCGGCTTTCAGCCCCGACGGCGTGTACGTGTCTTGGGGTGAGAAAGCCGACATCTCACAGATTGTGATGTGTCGGGTCCGCACTTTGTGTTTACGTCTTTGTGTGGAATCCGTATACCTGCTCTCATTTGCTGTTTTAGCCATTTGGTGGTTGTTGAAATGAAAGCTTTAACCTGAGATTCTGGCGTTTCTGGCAAAATACATTTATATGTAAAAATCGATTCAGGATTTAATGAATTGATGGCGCGTTATTCAAGCTAAATCAATTTTAATCGTAAAATCGATAATTGAAACCCACCCCTAATGCATTGTTTAAATGTTCCGAAATAGAAATTGGAAAAGGTTGAATCCTTACGTTATAAGAGAACTGATTTTAAAAACAACCCTCTTTGTTTCAGTCGCAAAAGACGATCAGGATCTGCAGAAGGACCAGCTGAAGTGGAGGACATAGAAAACAGGGTAAGCTCTTAAAAACTGTAAATACAACAACGAGCAAAAATTAAACTATGCTTTCTAATCACTTTTCAAACTTTCCCTCCCTCAGGCTCCTGTGGCTAACACAACATCCCAGGGGTATCAAAAGTAAGCACAAAGCATGTATATGTTTTATGAACATTTTATTTTGATTTTGGTTTTCAGTTTAAACTAAACTCTGTTCTTGGTTGTCTTTGTTTTCTTTCTTCCAGACGCAGAAAGCCTTAAATTGCCCTTAATATTTTCGTCTTGCTTTTAACATGCAATAGTGGGTGATTGTGAGGAAGTCGAAGGGAAACTATGCATCTTTTCGATACCAGGTTTTTTTTTTTGGTTTTGTTTTTTTATTCTCACAGCTTATTAGGAATTATTCTGGTGGAATTATAATTTTTCAGAGCTAGAATAATATAGAATATTTAACTTGGTGTAACTTTTGAATTCTGGTAATATTTCTCCTTTAAAAACACGAACAAACGTAAAAACACTCTACAAATGGAAAGTTTAATGCTTTTGAATGCTTTGTACTTCCAAAGATTAGCATATGTGTGCTATAGACCTGTTGTATGTACTTTTTTTTCATTTCAAAGGTCATTGATTGATCCAATGTCACACCAACCATTGCTGATTATTAAAAAAAAACAAACAGGTTTTAGATTATATTGTGTAGAATTGAAACTGCTTATTGAAACATCTCCTAAGACCTGTAGCACACTGCTCTTTCTGGTGGCATTAAATTTATTCAAACACCAACATCAAGCCTCATCATGGGTTTTTTTGTTTGTTTGTTTTAAATATCATCAAAGAGAGAATAGATTAACCTTTCTAGTCCTGGGATTGACCTCTCTTGCCTCTAGAACTGTCTTAGTTCTTCATGGCACAGATTCAACAGGGTGCTGGAAACATTCCTCAGGGGTTTTGGTCCACGTTGACATGACATCATCACACAGTTGTTGCAGATTTGTCAGCCATGATGTGAATGTGGGTACACTGGGATCATAATGATGGACGTGGCCAATAAAAACACTTACGTTGGCTGTGGTGTTTAAACGATGCTTCATTGGTAACTAAGGAGCCCAAAGTGCACCAAGAAAATCTCACACACCATTAAACCACCAGCAGCCTGACCTGTTGATATAAGACGGAACTAATCCTTGTTTTCAGGTTGTTTGTGCCAAATTCTGATCCAATGAGATTTTGGTGAGCCTGTGCAAGTTGTAGCCTCAGTTTCCTTTTCCTAGCTGACAGGAGCAGCACCCGGTGTGGTCTTCTGGTGGCCCATCTGCTTAAAAGTTTGACGTGTTGTGCATTCAGAGATGCTCCTCTGCATGACTTGCTTGTAACGAGTGGTTGAGTCGTTGCCTTCTTATCAGCTTGAAGCAGTCTGCCCATTCTAAGTAAACCCTAGAGAGGATTGTCAACAGCTTTTGAAAAACACAGACAAGCCCCATCTGGCACCAACAGTCATGTCAAAGTCTCTTAAATCACCGTTATTCCCCCGTCCAGTGCTCAGTTTGAACTTTAATTGGCCTGTTTGTTTAAATACATCGAGTGGCTGCCATTGGCTGATTTGCATTAATGAGCAGCTAAACCTAATGAAGTGGCCAGTAAGCATAGTTCATTGTGTTTAGTAATTTTTTTTTTTTTTTTTTTTTTTTTTTTTTTTTTTAATTTTAAAAAAAAAAAATTTATATAT
>VVHJ01006388.1:12185-40907 GCA_015107715.1 Tylochromis polylepis
ACACACACAATGCACCACCACAGTAAAAAGGTTGTATACTTATTCTGAGGTCAAACTGCCTGAAACTCCTCAGCAGTGAGATAAAGGTCTACCAAACTCTTTTTTCCCCTGATGCAGCAGGTCAGTAAGGCGAGAGCCCAGACTGAGTACTGTGTTCTGAGTAAACCACAAAAGTGGTGAGGTTGAGCTGCATACTAAGTGGTGGAAAATCTAGGAAGAGGTGTTACCTCATCACTGTTCCAGACAAGTGAGGAAAATTACAGCATGCAAGACTGGAGTGTGGAGAGAGACAAAGATCTGTGGCCAGATAAGTGTTGGCCATCAAACAAAGTGTACACCACTGTCTGCCTTGTTTCTTAAAAATATATATATTACAAAAAAACAAAAACAAAAACCCACACTGCTGTAACTGAAATGGTAAATGATGTGCTTTTATATGGTGCTTTTCAAGTCACAAAGCATTTTACACTACAATCAGCGATTCACATACACATTCATATAGAACTGTTTATTTAATAAACCAGTGAGACATTAAAATAAGAGTAACTGGGTTTTCCCATGTTCACCTCATCATCCACAATGAAGGACAGAATCACCGACTTTCTGACTGCTGACTAGCCGTCTACCACAGTGAAGCTGGTCATGGTTAATAAAACAAGGGTACAGTCACGCTAGCAACTTTATAGTTCTGATATCAATCAAGCAAACGTACAGAACAGTTACTGGCTGTTGTGAAGACATTCTTTTTAATGTGGTAAATTTGTGCATTTTAACATGGGAATCTCTGGAAACTGACTCACTTTTCCTTTCTTTTCAAAGCTTCAACTCTTCATAACCAAAGTTTCAACTAATATAAAAAAGCATTTACTTTTGGAGCCTGCCTCTTGTAACCACTCGAGGAACACTGCATGTTAATTTAAGTGTGTTGTGCAGTGAAAAAAAACAAAAACACTGCAGATCACAAAAGATACAGCATATTGACATCAGATAAGATTTAGTTACACTACCTCTTTGTACTCCATGTCACATTAGAGACATTTGAGCCTCTGGAAATAAAGACACCGTCCACTGTCACCTTAAAATCTCATCCTGTAACAGACTGCTGTGATCAAATAGATAAGTGTCAGCGCTTTTGTCAAAATAATGCTAAGTGAAATCAAAGTAATAGGAACACTTCCAGCTCTCCTTTGTGCCAGCTCTCCTCAGACAAAACCAAACCACAGCAGTGTTAGTAGTGTTATAGTTGTTTAATGACTCACAGCCCATATCGAAAAGCGATGGTAAACTTATTTTTGGAGTTTGTAACAGGAGTACAGTCAGTGCAAATAATGACACATTTTCAGGTGTTGACGTCACTGCTTCAGCAGTAAAAAGCTGTCATATCAATTCAGGCTTTGATTGACTCATAGTGGTCTTTGGTTCCCACTGAATTTTGTGTCTTTTTTCAGTGCACTGAAAGATTTGTTATCTTACATTTGTGTCTCTTCAATCTTAGTGTTTGCCATTGTAGCATAAATCTGCCAAATCAGCAACCATACCTGCTGGCATCTTGTAACCCCAGACAAATATTGGCTGTGCACAGTTAACAGAGGGGGGAAAGAAATGGCTATTAAGAAAGTAAGCCGAAAAACTGCTCCTTTCTCATGTGCAAAGATGCACTGAGTGTCTGAAACTGTGAAGTAAACAATCGAGAGCTACTTTTGAGGTGAAGGTCACAGTTTATGTTAAAGTTTCTCTCTGACGCTGTGGTCAGATAATAAAGTGATGTATGGTTTCTTTAAAGGTCGAGCACTACTCAGCCTTGCACCTCCTCCACCTCCCTCTTCCTCCATCAACAGGTTAATGACCACATTATTCAGGTTCTCATCCCTCACCGAAGAGGTTAGACGTCATGAAAACACCGAAAGGCCTCTAAGCAACATTGTCAAGGGCTGTAGAGAAGCACGGCGCCTTTCAAACCCACAGGAGTCAGTATTATTGTGGTACAGTATGCTCAATTCAACTGAGTCGTGTGTAAAGATCCCAGCGTCACTACAGATTACAACAAGAAGACAACAGCTATTCAGCCACCGACATATTTAGAGGCGCTCTGCTACGTGCTACATGTCTGCTTGCGCACCAACTACAATGCTTAGTTTGTGCGATGGTGTCACTACGGTTACACTACAATCCAGAGTTTTGACTTGTAGTTCTGATTGAACACCAGCACAAATGAGTTTGTCTGCATGTTTGTTTGTTTTCTCCTTTCTACTCTAATGTTTAACCTACTTTGTTGGCTGAACACCACTCACAGAAAATAGAAAATCTCAAGGACATGCCTTAAGTGGGTACACACTGAGATGTACATCAGACAAATGACAAGAAAGGACTGCAGAAAGTAATGCTACACTGTAGAGTTATACAACACACACACACGCACATGCACACAGACTCACTCCTGAGGTGAAAACAATATCATCCATGCTGGAAAAAATGTAGTTGTTTCATTTTGAAAGATGACGCTGATGTCTCGGGAGAAGAAACGGCATTCCACTTGGATGGCGTGACAGGTCAGGCATGCTGGCTGATGGCAGTAAGTGGAAACTGATGTGAATATTGACAGGAAATGACTGGAACATCTCATTTTGAAATGTAGCCTGGGCGGTAGGTGGGCAGCCGAGACATCATACATTTTCACACTTGCTAGTCTGAGAGTGTGTGTGAGAGAGAGAACATACTGTGTATTTTGCATGTGTGAATATGAGTGTTAAAGGCAGGGAAAGTTTATTTTCCAGAGACTTCCAGGATTCTGTCTACTCGCTTGTATCCTGTGCAAACTCTTCACACAACACTAGTGACAGTTAATGCTTCCTACAAAATGTTGTATATTACAATGAAAATAATGAACAGAAGCAAATGCCACGAAGCAACTGACTGTTATTTTTTTTTCCTTTTTAGATGTTGTGTATGCAAACAGTGGTTAAAAAAAAGATATGTTCTTTAAATAGGTAACCCATGGGGACTATATTTGAGTTTGCTGTAGACAAAAAGCTAACATCTATCATCTAATGCAATTGTTATGTAAAGAGAACTAGAAAATTATTTACATTACTCCCACTCAAATTACATGAGAGTTCCTGCTTAGAAATTTCTTGCAAAATTTTCTCTTGGAAGTTTCTACAAGACTGCGCCAACCTTTAACAGACACGATCTGCACTTGTGCTGGAATCTGTTACCTGAATTTATTGCACCTACGCACACAACTTCACGTCATATGTTTAAGCTAATATTCTGTTTTTCATGGGCTTATGTGCGACCACTTACTGACAGAAAGGCAGCAGCGACAGCAGCGTCTCTTTGGTGGGGCTGCCTGTGAACTCTGGCAGCGTCTGGATCAGTTTGTTCATCACCGTGCGAAGGTAGCTCTGCAGCTGCTTCCTTCTTTCCTCCACAAACTTGGCATCCTGCAGGCAGACAGAACCAAACAGAACAGAGACAGATGGAGAAGAGTTGGTCAGAAATAGATGCTGAGGTTAAAGCTGCACCTGAATACGTCATGGATTGTTTGACTGTGTGACAGGATAATATTTCCTCATAGCATCGAAACCACACAGTAGTATCACATGACTCTGCCTTGCAATTCATTTTGTTTGAATTCCTGACCTGCTGATTTGGGTTCACTTTAACTGCTATTATGAGTACAGCACAAGCTGTTTAAGTAGAAAATCCCACTGCAAATACAGCAAATTATATTGGATTATAAGTGCCTCTGAAGGCGGACGTTTTCCATTTTTGGTTTGTGATGCATTTTTTCAAGTTTTACTGCTATTCAGCTAATAGTTAGCAAGTGTTTGAAGACCAGCTGGCATCTTACATGAAAACTACAGGTGACCGTGGAAACCTGCTAACAACCACAGAAACCCCTCTTTGTGACCGATTTCATGTAGTGACCGACAGCAATCACTTGCCAACCAGAGGTTGTTTGGGGGCCAGTGATTGGTCTCTTGGCTCGTGAAAACTGAGGCCTAAAGTAATTTAAAAAAAAAAATAAATAAATCTGCATGATTATTCCTTCAGATCTGTAAACAATATATAATGTTCATTTACTATTGCAAAAGTCACACAAAACATATTTTATCAATACTGTACCTCAAGATCCATACAAATTAACAACAGGATGTGGCTTAAATTCAAGGTTCCCTTTCTCTCTCTCTCTCTCTCACACACACACACACACACACACACACAGAAAAAAAAAAGCGAGTGTATGCCATTAGAAGAAATCAACTTCAACATTCAGAAAGGTCAAAGAAGACCTTTTTGTAGAAACAATCACAAATACTATATACTGTTTACATTTCTTTACAACTTGTAGCAATGTGAATGGAATATAAAAAAATATAACATTTACAGTTTTTTTCAAATGTAATCAACCACCTGCAAGAAAATGATTCCTTTTTAACTGTATTGGGGACAGGAAGCACGTACATTTTTGCACATGTGTAAAGCGACTGTGATTTCTGTACACGGATCAAGCTGAACGGGACCATGGAAAGGTAAGGAGTTGCAAATTGTGACTTAAAGACATGTAACTGGAAAAATATGTCACTGGTGTGCCAGATTCAGATCCTTTAAAGTGATGAATGGCTTTCAGTTTTTCTAGTGTCCATACAAACCAACAGCACCCTGCTGACTCTCTGCCAGCGGCCAGGCTGTCCAATCCTTTCCAATCTGCTCTGACAAGAGATGTTGCATAATCCCAAAAAAATAAAAAGCATTTTTAGGATTACCACATTTATTATTTGTGTTTATTTTGTCATTTCATTTCTGATGTTTATAAAGCGCAGTGTTCTGAGCATTCAGACCCACTGAAGGCAGAGGCACACAGCCACATGGCCAATGTGAGCATGGCTAATCGGCATCCAGCAAGGCTCAGAACAAAGCCTGGGCAATGCTCCGTGTTACTCTCTGGTGCTTGGGACTGGAACAAACAGCCATTGAAGGAGGCCAATATTCCCCTTTTTTTTTCCAACTACTGCTTCTCTTTTGATCTCAAATCCCAAAATGCATGTGAATTTAATTGTTATGGCTTGAAATGCAACCATAGGAAAACAACACTTTCTTTTAAGAAGATACTGCAGGTGATAGCACATTCAAAGAACAAGTCAAAATTAAAGTGAGAACACAGGACTGATATGGGCCATTGTTGGTTAATTGTTATTTTTAAAAAAACATCTGGAATGCGTGGTGAGTTTTCTCAAAAGTCATTTTACAAGGAGCAGTCACATTTACACTTCATTACTATCAGTGCTAAGAAGTAAATGTGGCAAATGCTTCAGAAATAAAGACAAGGCAAACATCAAACTGTGCCTAATTTCAAATTGGGCTTTAAAATGATCAGAAACACATTTAAAATACAAAAAGAGTATCTTTTCTCCATTTATTAATTTTCTTTAGAAGTGTTCTGATCACTGGTGAACACTTCTACTTCTAGTGAAGTAACTAATGGTCCTCTGCGCTGCTGATTTCCCATTAGCCTACCTGACCAAAGCTAAGCACTATTCTACTCGTCCCCCCGCCCCCGTGTCTTCCAGGGGGGTTTTTTAAGACAGGAAACTGACTGTATACCTGTGACATGATGCCTTACAGACAAATTGTGACTCAAGATTTGTTCCTTTCACAGGAACAAATCCACACCTCACTGAGAACTATATATCTCTTCTAGTTTTGTAAACAGTGGCACTGATGCCGATAGGACAGTGAAGAGCAGACAGAAAGATGTAGGGAGAGAGAGACGGTGAGAGAAAGAATCGTAGGCCACTGCAGTAAGTATTGATGTGCTGTTCCCAACTAAAAATCAACCCACCTAAAATCTCACATTTGAATTGCAAGTCCTATATTTGATTAAAAAAATAAATAATAATAAATAATAAAAGGAAAAGAATTCATTTATTTTTCCCACCCCCAAAGTCAAATTAGATCAGATTAACCCACAATACACACTTTCAGTCCGGATCTTACACACGACGCACATGTTCGTGCACGGCAGTGCTCTGATCGCATCAATTAGCACGGAGATACGATAACAGGACGTGAAAGCTAAAACACTGAATCACTCACTGCTTTTTGCCAAAATGTTTATCATACATTAATTTGAATTCTTTCTAATAAATATGATAATAAATTATATGTTTTAATACTGAAAAACTGAAACAAGTCAGTTTGAATTTTGAACATAAGAGGCACTCTCAAAGCTTTAAAATATACTGCATTTATTTTTAGATTATTCTTTTATCCTATCTTCATGTACTTTATTTGAAATTGTTAAATAATGAAATGACTGGGTTTTTCAATTATTACTATTATTACTATTGTGAACTACAGAAAAATGAACTTAACTGAGTTCAATTATTTCTTGTTTGCGTGTGGTATGACCTCGAAAAAGTCATTGAAACCCACTGAAACTGCCCTTTCTGTCAGCATAAAGAAGTTTACCTACACATTTAATCCACATTTAATATAACGACATAAGATAAAGTTTTTCCACATCACAAAGAAATCCTGCTGTAGCACAGAACGAAACTGATCAGCAACTCTTTGGGCTTGATTTCTAAGAAATAATAAATGAGTAAAATTACAAGAAAAGTTCTGGTAGCTCATTGCCCAGACTGTGCTGTAATTATAAAACAGATCATTTTTGCCATGTCACAGAAAATGTCCTGTTTTTCCTGTAGTTCCATAGGAAAAGAAAAAAAACTTTCTATAGAGCATTGTTTAAAAAAAACAACAACAAAAAAAACAGGAACAGAAACATTTCTGCCATTTGATTGTTTATCTATTACATTTTTGGTTTGGTGTAGTATGATTTGACCATGAGGGAGAAAAAGTTGTAAAACTTGAAAATTCAATAAAAATTAAAGTACAATTAAAAAAATAAAGTAGAAAGTAGAAGGTCCTTCACTTGCTCCAAAGCCATGCAGTGGACCGAATTACGGTGTTTGCCGGGATGATTCTGGCTCTTGGGCCTAATGTTTGACACTCCTGTGGTAAAATATGTTTAGAATGAAGGTGTCAAAGGTCGGATAACAACAACTGACATTGTGTTGTAAATGGCAATTATTATTTCAGTCATTAATCATTATTAATATCTCTACATTTCATCCAGTAGTCATTTCAGCTTGAGCCACAGCAGAATGGCAATAACAATAATAACCAAGCCAAGCTTAACTTTGATTAGTACAGTATATTGCACATTTCATACAGGCAGCAAATACTAAAGGACCTCTTTAGGTCTAGCATGGCTTAAAACAATTTAAAGAAAATCATCAGCGCTTTTCTCTGTGTGCTAAGTTAGTAACTGTGTAAATCACTGCAGTAAACACTGTGTAAATTGTGGTGACAAGAAACATCCTTTATGGAGGGATATGAGCTGTGTTTGGTACAGTATTTTCACATTTTTCCTGTCTGAACCTACAAAAGTTAGGTAGATGATATGCAGGGCAGCAGCTAGAGAGAACTTTAAAAAAAAAAAGTTCATTGTAGCCCCAAATAGCAGATAAGTATGTAAGTTCAGGAGAGTGGGAGTGGATAACCAAACTCTGCTGCATGCTGGGTAAAGCGGACAGGGGTAAGAGCGGGTAAATCTGATGTGTCAGATTAGGCTGTGCATGCCAGCACGAGTTTCATGCTATGTCGACACAACAAGGGACACCCTGCCTGCTTTCACGGATGTCAGAGCAGTAATAACACTAATGGACATCATGACAGATTCATCCTCTTGTGGAAAAACAGAGGTTTGAAGAGAGAGGCCAGGTGCTGTCTCTTGTTTGCAGAGAGGAACAAGAGGGCAGAGCAGAAACTACTGTGGCATACTGATGCTGGTACAAGGCGGATTCTGTCCTCTTACCTCCTGCTATCATAACACTGCTCTTTACTTGCTCCCTCACACTACTATACTCATGTGATAAGTCTCGACTTGTCATGAGGGCATATAAACATAAAGGTGATGTTTTATGACCATCTCAGTTTTCCTTTCTTCCAGAGAAGCTTTATACTGTATGTCACACAGACTGTTCAATCAAGATGAAAAAAAGCAGCAGCAGCAAGCTGCTTTAGTAAAGTCAAAACTGAGATTTTGTATTTTTGTATGTTTTAGTACATTTATTCACTATTATGAATAAATGTGTTAAATAGATAGATATTATGAAGGACGTTGGTTGGTACATGTAGAATAAAAGCCTGTTTAGAAGCAAGTCATGCATCTTGGCAATGCCTTCAAGCAGTCATTTTAAATCCCCTATTTAAATGAAATAATTTTCATTTCCATGGTCTCAAGGACCCACATGCATAGAATCAAAAGTCAAATCTGATTTTTAAAAATTATTGTAAATTTTGATGTCACTCAAAATAAGATTCTTCAAAGCTTTCCCCCCGACAAGTTATACTACAACTACTACAACACAAACACTGCGAAACATTACAGCTTCATTAACTGCTCAGTGCAGAGCGCCAACACATCAGCATCTGTGGCTCATTCCACCACAGCACTAAACTAATGCCCTGCTAATTCACATGAATAAGTTAGCCAAGAGAAACAATAACTACACCTTCATTTATCATTTCTGTGATAAAGAACAGACATGCCTGCCACTGCACAGATAAAACTACTGTAAACCTCAATTGCGTATATGAGTATATGAGCAACACTATGACTGGCCTATACATTTCCAGTTTTGGCTGTTATAACTGGTTCTTTAAGGGCAAAACCAGGACAACCATCATCTTTTTACCATTACAGAACTATCTCCTATAATTAACCACATATTACAAAGCAAACTTTTCTCATCTGACTACTCCTGTCACTGATGATGTTGCTAATAACATTCTGTTTCTAATGACAAACACTTAGAAAGAGTAATCAGCGATCCTAAAACATTTAGTTAGAATATCAGATTAGCTGAAGTGTAAGTGCAGTAACCACTCTGTTTCTGTCACTTTCATGGTCACCATTAAACCCTCTGCTGTGGTAGTTAACTCGAGCAATGCCCATTAATAAGTCTCTAAAGTGATTTGTTACAGGAGAAATTCGGGGGGGGGGGTCAGAAAATGTAAAACTCTTGCAAATTCCCACTATTGAGCCATTATGACTCAACAACATGGTCCTAAAGTGCAATCGAGATACTTGACATTATAATAGCAGCACTGGCTAACGTTTAACTGTCATGATCCCCAGATTTAATCCGTGTTCTTTGTTTGATTCTTTGTGTTATTTATGGTTTAGGTTTTGATTTTCATTCATTACTGAGCCTTTAGCTCTGCTTAACTTGTATTTCTAGTTCATGTTTTACATTTGTGAAGTCCCTTCTGTGGTTCCACCTTCTGTTAAGTTCTGCATGTTCTATGGATCCTTGTTTCAGTGTGGTTGTTATTCATGTGCTGCTTTTCTTTGGTAGTCATTCACCTCTTGTGTTTTGCATTTAGTTTTACCTTATTCTGTCTCACTGAATTCACCTGCAGGATTATACATCCCTGATTAGCCTTCTTTGTATAAATTGTCCCGTCTCTGCTTTTTCTTTGTCATCTGTAATCTTACCCTGTCTGTTTCCCTCTGTCTTCTCATGTGGATGTTGTTGCCCTTCTTCCAAACTCTGCAATTCAGTTTACTGGACCTTTTGTTATTGGAATTCTGCATTTGGCTCCTCTCACTGGACATCTACACCAATCTGCCCCGATCGGGGATTATGAAATGGTCGCGTAATGACAGACGGAAAAGCCGAATATATAGCACACATATGTACACACAGCACAGCTAAATGTCACCTCCCAGAGAGACAGATAAGCAGGAGACAGGAGCTGCCAATGGAACAGAAGTGTAAAGTAGTCACATATGCATCAGGGTCTCCACAAGTACTCTGTAAATTTGCTGCCAGCTTTTCGGTATTCAAGTCTGGAGGAGGGAAGGAAAAAAACTCTAAATAGATAGTCAGAACGACAGAATGTTGCCTGGCAACAAAAAAACTCATTTAGAAGTGAAAAGTAACTACACCCTACGGTATCAAACCATTCTTACCCCCGAGATAAAATCAATGCCTTTGACCAAGACTTCGATCCTGCTTGAGAATCTCGAATTACTGTGTTTACAATGAAGTAAATTCCTGCTGTGGCTTTTTTTTGTTCCTTTTAAAAGAGAGGAAGGGCAGGTTTAAGGACTTTATATGATAGAAGCCTCAGGCGATGCCGTCTTTTTCTCCCAGTAATTCGCATAGTTATTAGAGGCAACATTTAAATACAGTGCTTTGAATGCATGTGGCATTTGGTGTCTATCAGGTATTTCCTGGAAAAATAAAGTTTTTCAGCCCTACCTACTCAGGTGAAATAAAAAAATTATCATAATAAGCTACACTTAGTCATCACATTAAAGAAAAACATCAACCTGGGCTCTGATTTAGCCTGCAGTCCACTTGAATTAAGAGAATGGACAGCACTGGTACAAGCTGGCAACAAAACAAGGTCAAAATGTTCCACAAAGTCAGCCCACACTGGACCACAGTGGGGCTGAAGAGGTTTCTCTCTTGATGCCTTGTTTAAACACTCTCAAAACTACAGGTCCGGATCATGAATAAAACATCACGTGCAATTCAAGAATGCCTATGCAAGACTTTCACAACGTCTCCTTTGTTATAATTAAAACCATATAACATGCATATTGCATAATATGTGAGCACAACATACTAAGACTTGTTAATAATTCACCATGTAGTTTCTGATTAACTAATCAACCTCGGCACTCTACTCACTTTTTGTCTCTGTATGCACAGATGGGCCAACCGCTACCAAGGGCACATGCTACTGTAAAGGCCATGTCTTCATGGTATGACAACTTTCAGGAAACCTAAACAAATGTTGAATGATTGTGATCATTGTTCACACCCTTGAATTCACATCAGACTGTTTAAGCGTTTTGTGCATTTCAATGTATCACACTGCTGTAAATGAGTAAAGCTCATGACCTGGCTAATATCTGCTGCAGATTTGAGGTATGATCCCAAAACCCAGCGTCAACCATAACTTCACAACTGTGAGTTAACGCTTTAGTTTTTATACATAAGCAAGGAGCTGAATACATATGGCATCAACAGAGGTCATGGAGAATATAAAAGAGACAGCTTGCATGGTTTTAGTTGCAGGAGGAACACAGGATACTTAAAAATCACCTAAATCATTTGATGCGAGAGAAATACCACATCTCCCACCTACCCCATACTGTAGGTGATTCAGTGCCATTAATCAGTAGTCCACGTGAAATGTGTGCACTCTGGTTCAAAGTTTCAGCTCTGTTGCACCTATAATCATGCACAACAGTGGCATCAGAGTACACTGCTTCACCTTGGAGTACACGTGTTTTTACTGCAACAAGCTAAGAATTAAAATCAGTGAATATAATCAAACATTAGGCTTTTAAGGAGCTCTTAAGTTACACTTTAGAGATACTCTTAAAGCTTTTAATTGCCTTTCTAATCACCAGTGTAGTGCTGTGTGCATATCTTGACAGACCGTAGGATTAAAAGTTGACTACCCACCTCTACTGCTCTCTCAGTACTTTGATAATGCTCAGTGACCACAAGGGAACTATCCTACTATTAATGTCAGGGTACGCTTGAAACAAGCTACCCTGACAATTATCAGACCTGTTTTCTGACCTCATCTGCAGGAAAAGTTTTCATAGCTCTTCAAAGGGTCAAACTTTAGGATAACTTTTCCTCAAAGGCATTCATGGTCCCATGCTCATTTATGCTTCCAGAAATAACAGGCCAAGCATGTATGCTTGTTGGTTTATTAGTTTCAGAAAATCCCAAAACTGCAAAGGTGCTGAACCTCAGAAGTAAATCAGTTTACAGTTTATATCCTATAAAAGTACATATTCTGAACCTGAGAGGATGTTGTTCTTCCTATTGAAAATATTTGTGAGTTCCCTGCTGTAGAGAAAATATTTCACCCCTGGACTCTGTTTAAGTCCTGAAAAACAAACCAAAAAAAAAAAAGATATGGGGTCTGACAATAATGACTCTTTGATGTCATCACTCTGCCTCCTCTGTGCCTCAACGTTAGCAGGAGGGAGGAGGGAGTTGACAGACACAAACAGGGAACACTTAGCCTGTAAGTGTGGGCTGGCCCCTGACAAATCAGCTGTTTAAGGGCTGTCATAGGCAGAGAGCGTGCATGTGTGTAACATCTTCTGTTTTACTTAGTTAAACAGCTGGACAGTCTCGCCTAAAGTATATGTAGATGCAAATGTGGGGGGTGGGGATGTCTCATTAGCTCAATAACAGGACTGAAGTGATCCAGATGCAGAAATGAAGACACAGAGACTGATTAGGTCCAAACTACCACTGACTTTGGGTGTTGACTTTAAAGATGAACATGTCGTGAACACTATTAAAATCTCTAATTAATGCTTGCCATAATCAATGTTCTCTTGAAGATACCAAAAAACTTGAAAGAGAAAAATCTAGAAACAAACTTATTTATTAAAGTAGGTTTACCTACTTTAACAGACCTTGAGTTGGAGTTATGCAACTTAAACGTAACAAGACTGCAGGATTTAATTGCAGTCTTTACTTTGTTTATTTTTGGCCTCATCAAGCCTGCATTTCCTTCTGACCTTATTAGAACAAAGATGCAAAGGTACAGAATCAGACTTACATGTAAAACGTGTAGAGTAATTAATTTAGTGAAGTAAGAGAGATTCATCAAGTGACCTTCTGTTATTTACTGTACAGTGAATCTTTGAAGTGATTATGTCAGAGAGTAATGACCCATTGGCAGCCTGACACTGGACAGGAAAAAGCCAGTGGATCACATTTAAATGAGAAATTTAAAAAAAAAACCTTTGGAAACTTGTAAAACTGCCTAAAAAAAACCCCACATGATTGGTATGAGGTGCAGACTGATGAAAGTTACATAAATGGTCCAATCAGGGTGCTAGTTTAATTACCCAAAAACTCTTCCATAAGTTTCCCAGCAAGCATAAATCCACAGCATAGCTGATGTTCTTTGACAACTTCAGAAACGTGTCTCTCTGAACTGACAATCATGTGTGTGCATTTATGTGTGCTCCTGTTAACAGGCATGAAACAGAGAGTACAAGCCATGTAATACGTTTAGTAAGGGGTGTGTATTCACCTATTTCCTCTGCTACCTGATATTCACTGACAGCTGCTGTGTCTCATCCCTAACAGAGCGAACCACAGCAGAGCACATATTCACTGTGCAGATAAAGAGCTTTTGAAGGTCTTTCTACCTCTCTCTCCCTTGCAACACACCAAGTACCCTATTCCTAACATTAACATTTCTCCATCATTAGCTGGATATAATGGTGTGAGGCTCCGTGTGTGTGTATGTATCAAAGTCAGCTTTGGATTTGAAAAGTGTGTCTGTGATGGTGGAACCCTTGAATTAGACTAAAAGCACAATAGACAATAGCAAAAACAGATGGACTGGCAGCGTTTGTGAATATGCGTTTCAATCAAGAACTGGCATTGTAAACGGACAGGAGACAAATTAAAGGAAAAACTACAACAAGGTGTAGAGTAAGGTGCCTCCATGTGCATCCAAAACAGCTTTAAAACACCCTGGCATTGATTCTTCAGGCCTCTGGGGCTTGTCTGGAGGGCAAAGCATCAGTCTGCCAAAGGTGTACAATTATGACTGAGGTGGTCTATTCAGTGCCCTATGGATAGGAGCACTGTTATGCCAGAATATATCACTCCCATCAGAATAGAAATGTTTCATTAGAGGATTGACGTGATCATTCAAAAACAACATTCCTAAATGAGAACTATAAAGGCAAAATGCCCCCCATCAGCATAAAGGACCAAGGATGTCCTCACTGTAGGCATGAAGCTCAGGTTTTTTCCACCATGCATGTGGCTTATAACATTTAATCCCTCCATAGCCAATTGTTCTAGGAGAACAATTGTTTTTTAATAAAGTAAAACTACATATTCTGATAGACTCAGAAGGGTAAATTCTTATATGTCATCCCAAAGAAATGACACTGCAAAACATTTAAATAATCTTAACATTTCAGCTAGCTTTACAGCTTCCTTTAGGCCAGATGCTCCAGTGTCCATGCCTTCCTGAAATAAATTTCACATTTTTATTGGTCTGACCACAGGACAGTCAACTACTTCACCTCAGTCCATATTAAGTCCAATGTTTCTGCTAGCTAGTTGGATACTGATACATTTTATATATAAACATATTAAGATCTTTTTCTATTTATTTGTTTGTTTTTTCCATTAACCATAAAATAAATAAAGTTTAAATGCTGATTATTGCTATACATGTAGCTATAAGGGGGTTAGACATAAAGGACATGACTTGTTATAGTAAGTAACCCCTCAGTTTAGAACAATGGAGTAGAAAATTGTAGAAAACTGTGCTACAGCTAAGCAAGCACATGATTGTACAGTCACACCAATCTCTGTTCAATATATGATACATTTTGTAATACACTTAACTTCAACTAAAACAAAACGTATCCAGAAGGAACACATCTTTCTCTTTTAGCTTACAGTAGATTTTCTTTTAGTTCAATTTGGACCTATTCATTCCAGGGTGTGAGTTTAAGTAAACGTGCCGATATACTCCATTCCTGTTTTCAAAAGCACCACTGCTCTGTACTTCACCTGAGGTCATCACTGATACAAAAACTACTCCTAGGGAGCCAGAAACAAATGCTCACTGGGCTGAAATAACAGGGAAACTCAACACAGCAGGCCTGCTGCTTACTAACACAACCAGGTACACAGGAACAAATGCACAAAAGATACACATCAAAATACCATATACAAACTACATGCACTCACTCTCATACACATATGCATACACACAGGCGCGCACACACATTTTGTTGCTGTACAGCTTCTGTTTATTGAGAGAAATCTCTGCTTTGCTTGCACACAGAGACACAAACACTAACAACCACTTGATATTTATCACATTTTGAAGCTACGCATCTCTCCACATGCTGCTGCACTCGATTTTAGTCAAGACCAAAGACCTTGAACTCCGTTTCCAAAACCTTTGTGCGTGGCACACCAGATTTTAGCATAAATGGTCAAATCAAATCAAATTTACAGACATAACAGAACTCAAACAAAATGTAACTAATATGAAACATTTAATGCAAAGATTTTCAGCTTTTGAATAAAAACAGAATGCTATATATATATATATATGCATATAATTTAAACTGCTTATCGAATTGAAAACAATCCAAAGATAACATATCAAATGCTGAAAGTCAGAAATTGGATTTTTGACAAAATAAATGCTCATTTTAAATCAACAATGCCTGAAAAACACATTTAACAAAAAAAAAACCTGGTACGGGGTTATGGTAATATGGGAATGAAGCCGTCTTGCATTCGTTGTTTTGTTTCATAATGCACAATCTTTAATGGGAAAGAAGTCTGGACTGCAGCCAGGCCAGTTTAGCACCTGCACTCTTTTACTGGTGTTGGAACACATGCAGAACGAGGTTTGGCATTTCCTGAAAATTCTGCCTAGACTGCAGTATATGTTGCTCCAAAACCTTCAGTGTTCATAAAATCTTCACACATATGCGAGTTACCACACCGAGTCCAGTAACACCCTCCCGTTCCATCACTGATGCTGGCGTTTGTGTGCCGATACCAACTGAATGAGCTATTTCCTCTTTAGCCTAAAGGACTATGATTTCACAGCTTCTAGAAGTATTTTAACATTTTGTGTGGTAACAGAGTGAGAAAGATCTGCTCTGAGACAACATTTTGTTGCTGTTGTCAAATTCAAAATATAAAACGGGGGAAAAAATCCATGCATTAGTGTTCTGTAGTGTGTGAACCACTAATTCTTCTCTATAGCAATTCACAATTGATGAAAAAGAAATCTACAAATCCGTTTCTACTCATTTGCTGCTTTCAATTAAATACAGGTAATAAACAAAATGTAAATCATCGTAATCTGCTTTTCTTGACATCTACTATCCAAACTTTTTTGGAAGCATGCGTTTCTCTTCGAGCAGAAAGCGGTGTCCCTGCTTTAAAACATGCTCAGAGTGTAACAAAGCCTGGACTACTTTTTCTGTCGTGATGGGTGACTTTCAGGAGATGGTAAAAACCAATAATTCACACAGAGTGCAGTGTAATGGGCTTTCAAAGAGCTTTCCAGAACACGATGACACCAACTGTCAAGGCCTTTGATAGACACGTGCACTTCCACATGATATCACATCATAATGTGAGACAGACACACACTGATGGCCTCCTACTTCTTCTCACATATGCAGTGCCTCCAACATAGCGTTCGGTCTCCTTTCTAACCATGAAAGTGCGGCGTCTTTGAAGGTGGGAAGTCACACCGCATCTTTTTGGCTGTGGCAGCACTAAATCCAACCAGCCACAGAATTGGGGTCAGAGCCAAATTATCCCCCAAAGGTTGTAGGGAGACAGTGGAGAACAGGATGAAAAGGAGCTAGGGAATGGTGAGATGAGGAGAAAGGTGGGGGCTCTCCAACCAGAAAGGGACACAAGCTTTGAGAACCCAGGCAAGCAGCTGAAACTGGTGAAAGAGGCGGCGTGATAAACTCATGTGGTTGTTAAGGTTGCCTTTTTCCCCTCTACAGAGCTTACCATCTTAAAAGGCTGCAATCAGTTTTTACAGTCTGATATAAAAATTTATGAACATTATGCAAGGAAAGACCTCTTTTATGGGGTTCAATGCACAATATCTGCTTTGAAATATATTTCAGTAGGAGTGCTTCCTATGATCAAATTGAATTTGTTTAGGATTTTATTTGGATCGAAACTCCAAGAAACTTTCTCTAAAACAAAAAATACATGTCTGCTTAAGAGGCCAAGAACACACTGCCTGTATTCCTTAACAGCAGCCCATCCACATCATACTGTATCACCCTGCACTGACCACATCACACTTTCTCTATGAAAAGGTGACAGACAAACACAGATTTATGGATTTATAGTAAATATGCCCCTCAGTTCTGTTTTAATTGTTGTTTGTTGTTCATGATAAGCAGCTGTTATTATTTTCACAGTTTTTATTGTCTTCTTCATTTCAGCTTTAAGAATATTTTGGAGGGCAAAATGTCATGCTTCTGACATTTTTATATGCTTACACATTTGCTCAGTTCAATATACAAATTTTGAAGATTCATATTGATAGACATTTTTTGAGTTCTGTTCTGGTTTGTTTTTTGTATGTTTTGCTTTTTGGTTGCAATTCATTTGTTGCACATTCTTCTGTGGTTCTGCTGTTAGTATTTTCAGCATGTTTCTGTAACAGGTTGTGTTGGGATTATGTGCGATGTTGTACACATTCTCCTGCGGCTCTACTGTAATTGATTTTTTTGGTTTACCATGCTCAGATAGGTTGTTGCTTGGTATTATTTATGTGTGTGTTTTCAGGATTGATGAAAAAGTTATGGACAGATTTGAATAACAATTTTATCAGAGGTGGTGTATGGCCCAACTTAGCAATGATTAACAAAGTGAAACTGGACATTTCAGCTACCAAACAGCTTAGCAGGGACACATTATTCAACATTGCTGAAGTGGGTAAGTGAGAAACAGAGTGAGGGTTGAGGTGGCTAACAGTGAGACAAAGAAACACATTATATTTACTACCAGCTCACCTTGTTCCCTATGGCTTTCTTGGGTGGGAAGTTGAAGGTGTCCACCTGTGGAAACTGTGATCTCAGATGATTGTGGAGCTCCCTGAACTCTGTGTAACGCCTGTACACATTCCACTCATTGTCCAGGATGCGGATATACACCTGAAGACATGCAGACACATCACCATGGTTGTTAGAGTAGCATGTCCTGATTTTCAAAAGTTCAATATGCAGTATAGGACCTCCATCCATAATAACTCTCCTAAAGAGATGTCAGTTACAATACTATAATATGTAACTATGTAAATATCTATATTCTTAAACACATTTGTTTAAAGGTAAAATGTCAAACACACCAACAACCCGCTGTTATGCAATAGCCATTCTGCAGTTCAGATATTGGTCATCAAGCTCTGACGGTGCTTTACAACAAATGAATCTGAAACAGGAATGAGTTCCTGTGATCCTTGTAAATGTCTATTTTCACTTACATATTGCAGCACATAACAGAAAGAGTCTATAGACGTAGCTGTGCAGTCACCATTTCTATGCACCATTAGCTGCTTTATTCAGACTCACGAGAGATAGAGGGAGCAGAAAGAAAAGGAAAGATGAGCCTATTACAAGAAAGAGGGGGAGTCGGGTTCCATTTTCACAGCAGAAAACGACTGCACAGAGACAAAAGAGAGAGCAGAGCAGCTTTTGAAAATTCAATTTTAAAGCGGCCTACCACAAAAAATACAGATTTGATTCAAGTATATGAAAACAGAAACTGATTTAAAAATCCACCAAATGAACTTCAGCATAGCCCTCCACTACCAAGCAAATCAACAAATTGCGTTAAAAGACAAAAACACCCAAACTGTGGTTCAATAATGAACCACATCCCTTTCAAACCCACATAATACTGAATGTGTCCATAATGGAAATCACTGCTTTTATGGATAAAAGCAGTGATGGAGTACGTCAAAATGATAATGAACACTGAGAAGAACCTTAAAAATGGAGAAACCCTAAGCAGAAACATCCAACGCTGCAATACTATGCAAAAGTCTTGAGCCACCTCACATTTCCACGTATTCTTTATATTTTCCTATGAAGACTGGAAATCGGTTCAGTTAGTCATTGAAACATGGAGAAACATGCACAGAAGTAACAGTTTATTCATGCAAAAACAGAGTTTGAATAATTTTAACAAAACTGAAAGTCAATATTTGGTATGAGCGCCTTTATTCTTCTACACAGTCTCTTACACAAGCTTTCTTTTTATTTCTTTAACTAGTCTTCAGTCTCCAGGCTTCTTGGAGGACATTTAAAGCTCTACTTCAGATGTTGTTCTGTTCTCTGTTGTGATGACTGTAGAAATGGAAACGAATTGTATTGCTGCAAGATACTGCTAGTAACAAAAAACTAAAGATATAATTTAAAACTGGTTCTTTGCAAAGTTGTCTGTTATGTGTAGACAGAACATTGATTCATCCTTTGAGTTAGGTGCTTTTTTATGCTTAAATGATCCAAAGGTCAGTGCTGTGGCTTAAAAAAAAACAAAAAAACTTTCCTCTGAAGATGGTCAGGTACAAGGACTGAACTGAAAATGAGTGAAAAAGCTGTCAATGTAGAACAGAAAACTCTGAAAGACCTTCAGAAAGCCTGGAGAACTACTGACCACTTTAAACAAATTACAAGACAATTCGGACTCCTTTAGAGCAAAATATAAAGAAATGAAAACATCTTGCAGAGTTCTATATATTGTTGGTTATCTTTAATATAACTTCTTATTTATATAACTTGGCTTACTAACTCTAGGTCTGTGATTAGCAGACTGATTTGCAGCTACAGGAAATCTTTCTACATTTTGTTCTTGTCGGCCTCAAAGGTGGTTTGTCAGACAAAGGAGGGAGCAGATAATGACAGAATTTTTTTACTTTAAAGGGGATGTTTGCTTTACACCACTGAACTTTTGTCAGCATGGATGCTACCGTGCAGTCTAGACTACATAGCAAACATTAAAAAATGTGGCACTTTTGGCAGCCATTAAGAGCAAACCAGCAGCTGAAGCTCTGTTAGCCTCTCCAGAATGTTTCATGGTGAATATCTCAGCAACAGTAATAGACAGGTCTAGATAGGGTTAAAGTTATAAAAGTAAAACAGAAAAAATAATACTTCAGCAACTGAAATCGCATAGTTGTTTCAAAATAGCATGCTATAATTCACATCTTGGCTCTCTACTCCAAAATATATAAATGGTAAATATCACACTATGACTCCCTCTCCTTCACTTTGTTAATTGATAATCATTTTATCTACAGCACAGTCACTGAGTAGTGGAACAATATGCTTACAGAAAATATGAAATGCATTGTATCCTCAATAAAAACTAGTTGGTCAATATTATTTTTAGGCAGCTTGTTGTGTGGAGAGCAGCCATGCCCAAAGAAAGACCTAAATCTGGTGAATGACAGTGGTGGATGACAAGATGGAAGAAGACAAGGCCACTAATGGACTGAAGACCTGTTATCTCAGCACGTCACATCTGACCTACAGAAGCACATTTAAGTTTCCGCCAACTTTGTTTTTGCAAGTTCAGAGAAGCACTGCCCCGATACAGTATGGTCTGTGTGTGCGTTGATCAAAGTGGATGACGGAGACTCAGCTGACAAAACTGGGGCATGATGACTTTCTTATTCAAGACACATTAAAGCTGCTTTGACGTTGCACAGGCCTTTTTTACGGCAGATATTCTGACAGCTGATGGGAAAAACACAGGTGTAATTAATCACACAATAACAACAACTCCTCTGCATTAGATGAGCTCGTTTCAGGACCATTCTAGTACCTGCTCACTGTCACTACTTTTGCTAACAGACATTATTAACCAAATTAGTTTTCACGTGTCTTTTTCTTGCCATTACAAAACATAATGTGTCGTAAAGATCAATATAAGTTCAAGTAAGTATTGATTCTAACACATTATACATGTTAGAAAATAAGTGAGGCAAACAAATGACTTGTGTAGTTACACCCTTAAACTATTCTATCAGTTTAGTGTTTGGGATGTTTCGGGTGTGCTCAAAGCACTATGAAGCATTGTAGCCCAGCTTTTTCACCACGACCACTTTCCTTACACAATAACTTCATAAATATTAGAGGTGGGGAACTAATATAACTAGCTGGGCTAAGCATGTAACCCATATCATGTAACCCTGCGAGGTGATTGCAGGCCCTACTTTCTCTCTCACCTTTCCTGTCCACTTTCAAACTGTGAAATATGAGATAATTTTCTGTAAT
The DNA here is from genome assembly GCA_015107715.1 of Tylochromis polylepis. Classification (NCBI taxonomy): domain Eukaryota; kingdom Metazoa; phylum Chordata; class Actinopteri; order Cichliformes; family Cichlidae; genus Tylochromis; species Tylochromis polylepis. The sequence continues at coordinate 33,127 of VVHJ01006388.1, forward strand.
GAATGACCACATGCAATATTTTAGTTTCACATGCTTAATTGGCTTGCAGTTTTCTCCTCCTGGGACTGGTGCGAAAGTCTAATGAGGCTTTAGGTCATATTTTTGCAGAAACAGAGACATTCTCAAACTTTTTTACCAATTGTATTGTCACATGTCACCTATAGAGTCTGAACCACAACAGCTGCATTAGCAAAGATAAGATGACAGAATCTGTGTAGTTTCTCAGCCATCACATGGCTCCTTACATATGGCTGTGTGACCACATCAAGCTTAATCCACTTTATAGCGTCTCATTGGCATACTTATTTATGGCAACGCATTAGCGTTTGCACACAGCTACCAGCTCCGTTCCCTTGACAGGTCACAAATCTCTCTCATTATCTCCGACAAAGATCTTGGCACCATCTAAATTATATCCCTAATGTTTGAGCACCGGTGGTTTGATATCTCCAATAAAACCAGTTTTCAAACAGGGACGTGGCCTTTAATGATGATTCAGATGGACCTTGTGGAAGAGAGCTGATGGGTTTGGGCTGTTCTTGAAAGCTTAACTGCGATGGACGCAGTCCTATTGTCAGTATTTGAATGGCTTAAAAGAATATCTGAGAAAACATAATAATATGTTTGATGAAAATACGCCCTCAGCGGGTCAACACAAAAAAGGAAGGAAAAAACATTCGGTTGCAAAAGCATAAGAAAGACATTTTGTTAGTACTAAAATTCATTTCAGTTCATCTCATTTGGTGTGCTGAATGTACCCACAAAATTAACTCAGTTACCTCAGTATTAAACTTGCTGTTATGAGCTTCTGCCTTGAGAAACAGTGTGCGCATTATTCATAATTCTTAACAAAACCATGACTGCCACATCGTACTCACACTGGTGCAGGTAGAGAAAGTTCCCTGTTTATGCCCGGAATTCTCACTTTTTGGGAACTATACGCACTTGATGCAAAGAGCTTGTTCTGGGAACAAATTCAAATTTTTCTCTAGACAGATATTTTTTAGAAATAGTGGACAATCTGAATAACAGATGATCTTACCAACTATGGTACTATTCAAATTAAATATATAAGAAGTTTAAAATGAGATAAAATTGCTGAGTGATTATACAGTACACAAAAATATTAGGTGTTTTTTTCCAAGTTTGCTGTTATTATCCTGTGTACTTTTTAAGGTTGTCTTTAATTCACATAAACTGTGTTACTTATTTATCTAATTTTCAAATCAAGAGCAGTTTGTCTACAGAAACTGTGAAAACTGCTGATGGTTAACTGTTTAGACTCTCTTTTTAACATTCTAGATTACTCACTATATCCCCAATCATGGTCACTGCTAAACAACTTCCACTATGCTTGCATAGTGAATCTTGCTGTGCACTGTATTTTTTCCAGCGCATTTGTATGTCAAAGGGCTACTATGTGCTTCCATTTATTCATTAGCATCCCCTTTAACCGACACCTCAGTGACTGAAAGCTGGTCTGAGGTCACCATAATTGCACGTATCCACAACAATATACGATCCAAAGTTTCTTACAACATAAATCACCTGGAACATCCAAACTGCACACAGTGACAGAACCATTTCTGCAGTTTATCCAGAGTAGCAGACAGCCCAACATCTTTCTGTGAAAATGAGCCCTTGTATACTATGAAAACCCTTCGAAAACAAAGATCTGAAACACAAAGTCTGTGAATGGATAATTGAAGCTATTTCTTTGCTTGACATTTAACTGGATCTTTAGCCTGAGGGTATTCCAACAAGCAGGTTGAAATGGGAGTAACTGTGAGCACAGCTAAGAAACGCAGAAAGTGCGGATGATAATTGATGAATTTCTCCATCTTATATCTTCCAGCACCACAGGAGACCCACAGAGAAAGCCTTGTTGCTCAATTTCCAGTTTTAACAATATGCAACTACAGGGCACAGAGGAAAGATGGCTAATTGTGGCTTTCATTCAATGTCTGACATCATGAATATAACTGTTTTTTGGAGGCAGCTTAAGCAGTCCACACTTAAGGTCTGAAAGATGGACACAGCCACCCTGACATCACTCGTAGAATAAGTCTCAAAGTGAAGCCTTGAGCTGAACACTCTGGTCTTGGTGATCTTGGTGTACTAAGACCAGATGTGATGGGCTAGGGACAGGTGGCTCTGACAGTAGAGGTGACATGTACAAAATGAACATGCTATCATTATATACTCCATAAGTTAAGGCTAGTACTTGAGGTCATATACCCAACTAAGTCAGTGTTTACTAAGGTCGTACATCAAGGGAGCCAAAGACTTTTTTAAAGTCTGTTTTTCCAATAAACATTTTAAAAAGAGGTTTTCACATTTCAGACCCAGAACCTCCATTGATCTGTAGGAACGTGGTCTATGCAAACAGAGAATTTATAGAATCAGTCAGTCTGCTTCTTACCTGTTCCAGTATGCTGTCGTTAATGAAATTTACCATTACTGATTACAATTATTTGACATTATTTAAAAGCTTTGAGCAAAAACACAGATGCAACAAAGATGATGAATAAAAAAAGACAAAAGTGTTTTAATTAAAAAACAAGTAGCTGCAAGCTACATGGTTATCATATGAATTAATGATGAAAAAAAAAACAACTAAAGAGAAAAAAAAACTTTTGAAGCCTCAGAAAGACACAACAGACACCTGACTGTCATTAAATATTTGTGTATGTATGTTTGTTGAGAAGGTGAGAATAAGAGGTTTGCTCAAACCAAAGGAAAAGCAGCAGTTTCATATTATCACCTGTGTCTTGCAGGTCTAACCAGCTGCCCAATTAGGCAGAAAATAGAATCCATTTGGAGGCTTTAGGAGGGAGAAGAGCAGCAAAGGGCCATGGAGAAAAAAAAAAAAAAAGGACTAATGTGCCCTTCCCCCATCTAGGTTAGCAATATAATCTGGTCTCTTTGGCCCAGATTGAAAGTCCAGACTATTGGGTGGACTGGCATTCATGGTCCCCAGAGGATGACTTGTGATGTTTTCTTGATCCTCTAACCCAGAGGAATCAAACATAAGCCTCAGGGGTCAAACTCAGCCAGACAAAGACTCCAATCCCGCCCACACTGGACAGTGTTAGAAAACATGAATTCTGGACTTGGTATAATACTCTTTAATTGAGCAAATGATTTCTTTATCGTGCTGAAAAAACAGACTTATTGTTGAAATTGCACTTCTTTTTCTTATATTAAGACATATCAAGGATTAAATATGTAATTAAACTTTACGCTGACAGAAAGGGGACTTTCACTGGTCCGGCCAACTTAAGGTCAAAGCAGGCTGTATCTGGCCCACGATGTAAAATGAGTTTGACATCCTGCCCTAACCTTTCCATCTGACATAATTATGAGGTTTGCACATTTGTGGTTTTGAGTGAAATATCTCAATAATGTATTCTATGTACTACTAAACAAAAGCATGTTTGTATCATCTGTATGAGTTAAAATGACAAGAAGAACTCAAAGCAGCACCTCCCAAAGGCATCTGGTAAAAGTTGGTCTATCAATAGAGGCCAATGAAAGTTTCGAAGACTGGAGACGCCACTCTCCACTTTATGAACGCATAAACAAGCAGAAAGTTCATATTTCCATTATGTTTTCCACATCCTTTTCTAGGAAGGTTGGTCTCATTTACTCACGCTCTGTCACTATGATTAGTTTCTTATAAATTTTTAAAAGATACCTAATTATAAAGTAATCACAACTAACTGTTCTGGTGCCAGTTCTACAGAAATTCAGTTAAAATTTGAAAACAGGTTAATCAGAAATGAGAACTCATAAGTAATGGTAATTTCAACAGCCATAGTTCAAAAAAACAAAGCGATCATATAATAAGACAGAACCATTTATGAATCTGTGTTACTTATTTATCTAAAAAAAGATCAAAGAAGAAACAAAAACAAAGACAGAAGGTAGTGAATGGGTGATTATTGTCTTTGAATGCAGCAAAGGCGTTTATTTTGGAGTGCTAGCATCCTACAGAATTAGACGCTGAAATAACAATACAGATCAGGAACAGATAAGGAGGTGGTGAAGGGGAGGCAGTTGAATGTTGATGAAAGATTAGCGAGGAGGAGGAGGAGAAGGAGGAGGAGAAGGAGGAGGAAGAAGAAGAGGAGGAACTAAAGACATTCTAAGACAAGGGGCAACTACGTTTACACAAGTACAAAAACAAAAATCAAGAAACAAGGAAACAGATGCAGGACCAGGGCAAAAATGGTGACGAGTAAGAGAGGACAGAGGTGTGTGGATGGAAAATAAGCTATGCATCACTTTGATGAGTGTGTTTGCTTTTAACCTGTTGGGGTAGTGTGGTTACTCTATGCTAATTCAGCTGTGCAGGGGCCCAATGGTGATTGGCGGACGGATTTCCAGCGATTGGTTCCTGCCGGAAGACCCGCAGAATTAAGGAACTGGAGCGTGTGACGAACAGGAGGGTCCTCGCACTTCTCCCAGCATCCCAGCACAACACCAGTGGCTGCCGGCTACTGACGCCAGTGACAATGATAAGCGGAGTGGGTAGGGGTGAGCTGCCATTTCTTTTTGATTGAGTTCTGGGAGGGGAGCGGGTGGTCCCATTGTATGTTGCGACCTGTACCCCTAGACAGGTTCGTAACAAACCCATTTAGACCAGATGTGACATGTTTGTATGGAACGATCCAATCACACAATCAAATGGAGAAATTACGGTTTGACTGAATGATTGATGAATGACCTGGAAAGAAATCAGCGTGGTGAAGAAGCAATGGGTCGTGAGATAATTAATAAGAGATTTTAGTTACCTGGGGTTTTTTTAGACCAGTTTGTTGATTTGGGTTTCTTTTACACAATCGTGCCGGCCATTTTAATTTAACTGATGGCCAGAAATAAAAGAAAAATGCACAAATTACTGCCAAACAAGCCAACAGTCTCCTCACCTTAAGGAACCCAGCTGTTGTGCAAATCAAACCAGAATGCTTAATGTGAGTCAGGAAACACTGCAGAGGATGCTACAGTGTACAAAGCTGCTATCTCAAAGACCAACAGCCTGCTGTGTACACTTTATATTCATTTGCATGGATTAACTGATGGAGCAAAGCACCTTTGCTGCCGCAGTGAGAAAATTCAACAGGAGATAACTTGAAAAACGGGAAGGCGCTCGTATATATTTGCAACTGACAGAAAGATTGAGGGGAAACAAGTTTTCATCATACAATATTGAAAATATTCCTGGAATTCCTCATTTGTGGTGCACACATCAATAAGCCATTGTTGTGTTGCTCCAATTAGTCGGTAATATGTGACAAAGGCAGTGTTTCATGTAGGATTCTTTTCATTAAAATATAATAACTGAAACTAAAGGAGGCTGCACAAGCAGGGCTTTTCTACCAATTTTACCAAGTACCCGAGCTTCTCTTGCATCTCTGTTTGAAACAACTCTGGAAAAGGAAAAAGGGGGTTTATATTAAACAGTTCTGTTTTTTTATCTATCCATCTGAATAGAAGAAAATGTCACATCACTCCACAAATCAAAGGAGCAAACACATTTCCATCTGCTACAAAGCATATTGATGCTTTAGAAAAACTAAACTAACTAAAGTAAAACTTGTTGGGACCGAGTTCTGCTGAACAGAGAAGTGTAGGATTGCAGCATCTGCAAACTAATCAAACTGCATGTGGAGCCCACGCAAACATGGGGAGAACATACAAAGTACATACAGAACTGGTCAGATGGTGGAGTTGAACTCAGGACCTTCTTGCAGTGAGGTAAGAGTGCTAACCACTGTTCTACCGTGCTTCTGATGACTAAAATATAAAGTGTAAAAATTTGTCGCGTCTTTTCCCCGTGACAGTTGCTCCACACGGTTTACAAAGCGTCTTATTTTCCTTAACATCAAATGCAAAATTTGTATTGCATTTTCATGAGAAACATACAACTAGCATAGAAGCTAGTTGTACAGTTCCCTGATCAAATGTGTGCATTTAACCTTACTGCACAAGGAGATTACTTAGGGTTGAATCACTTCCAAACTCATCCCGCCTTTCAGCACAACTTATCGTGTCTCTCATTTATATTCGTTGACCAAAGTGTCCGTACATTACATCAGTTTTTGTGCTCGTACATTAGTTTTTATTCAGTTATCGTCGTGTTTCTGTCAGGAAACAAAAGTTGCTGACAAAAAGTATGGCGAAAATCACTGGTTGACAAAACTTATACTGATGGCACAAAGCGGCTTAAAAAGCTATAGACTTTTAACTCAAAATAGCCATCTCAAGCAACACATGAAAGCAGGGAGAGTGAATCAAACAAGGTAAAGCTGTGGGTCCTAAAACCAAAACAAAGAGTTCAAAGGTTTTATAAAGCCTTCATAAACCACAGAGCTGACAAGGGCTCAGAACAACAGCAGTGACCAGCAACCATTCTCAGTGGGTTTATCATCAGGAGCAACCCCTTTTCACAAGTGGTCCTGTGATCTATTATTCATATAGAAAATTGGATCATAGCAGCTTGAAAAAAGCATGAGCCAAGATTTAAAGAGGCCTAATCATCTGTGACAAAAGCAGTAACCTCAGGGCTGAAAAATAAAGGCACAACACAAGAACCAAAAACTGCAGTTCCCTGTATCCAAAAAAAAGTCAACCCTGATTAAACTCTACAAACAATATCTGCATGAAGAAGGGCACACGGTTAGCCTCTTGTGTCTTCACTTTTGGGAGAACATCATCATCTTAAGACTGTGTGTGATCTGTGCTCTTTGGCACTTTCTTCTGATCTGGGTTGAAAAAGATGTAAATATGCTAAAATGTGTAAGTAGGGATCAGAGTTTTGCTTCCATTCAGAGCAGGATTTCTATGTCTGTGGGGCCTACGCTGACCCCAAAGGGCCCGAGCACTGAGGATTTAAAGACAAAAGCTGCAACCAAAAACTAGCGGAGAAAAAAAAGCATACGTGTAATAAACAAAGACATTATAAGAGGGACTTTTATGAATACAATTATTACTTATTGAGATGATATCAGTCCACTAATTAGAGTAGGTTAAATCCATCGCTGAATACGAGCAAGGTATAATTCTGTGCTCTCTTGCTCATATTACCTTTCATTCTGGAAGTGGAAAATAAACCTCCTGGTTTTGTGTTACAGTGGGTGGACAGCTACATTAATTGACTTCAACAGTAAATTGCATCATAACCCAAACTTTTGCCTAGTAACATATGCAAGACAGGCGGAGTCAAATCATGTCATCCTTCATTTGTACGTATTAAAGGACACTCTGAATTTGGCTGCAAAGTCTTCTTACTCTATACCAGTGGTTCCCAAAATGGGGGGGCACGTCCCCTAGGGGGGACGCAGAGCCATTGCAAGGGGGGCGCGGTATAAATTTAAAAAAAAAAAACAGAATGCTTGGACACTGCTAGCATAATGGACAGGTTTTTGACGGGGCTCCCAAACAAATGCAAAGCAGAAGATGAAGCATCGCCAAATGTGCATGCTTCCAAACCAACTTCCTTTCAAGCCAAAGACTAGAAAATATGATGAAGCATATCTTGCCTTTGCCTTCACCTGCACAACGGTGATGCTGATGTAGGTATCCCCGACAGAATTTGTTTCCCTTGCAACGGGAGCACGCGCTGGGCTGTCCAAATCACGGACAAACAGTATCCCACAGTTGTTTATGTTTTTAAACCCATTTTGCACAGAGAGACATTTTTTGAAAAATGTATTGATAGCAAAGTTGAATATTCTGACACAGTAAAAAAAACAAAAAACAAAAAACAAAAACATACA